>JAYJME010000225.1:0-29088 GCA_036873775.1 Costaria costata | reverse complement strand
TATACGGGCGGACCTGCCCAAACCACCAGGCGGTTCCTATCTTTTTGGGGGATCCAGAAGTATTTTCAGGTTCCACAACATGGGGAAGTTCCACTTCTCTTAAAAAACGGCTTAATATTGTGGGCACGGTGAGACTCGAACCCCCGACCTCAAAAACCCATGGTCCTGCCGACGACGCCATTTGTTAAGGTATTAGTCTGTTGGGCTACTGGTAAAAGGTTAACCAATCGCCTAGCCAAACTAAGCCTTGTAACAGTCTCCCAAGTATAAGTCTATATACGTGTGTAGCGACGCCTATATAAGGTACCTGGTAGATATTATCTCATGCGTCTTTGGCTTCCATTTTTTCGCCAAAAGAGCTTCCGCACACGGATCATGACGCTATCCGACGCACAGCTATTTCCTTCTCAGTACCACCGCTAACAACGTTGCCGTTGTCTTTTTTCTATGCATACAGTACTGTGTACTGTTAAGTGTTTTTGCAAATGACTTGCCAGTAGTATTCATGAGTGTTTCTGCAAAAACTCTCCCCGGATTTTGCAAGACTACAGGTCATCAGACGTGTATCCTGCTGCTTAGTGCCAATTGCCCTAAGTCCTCGCAGGGCGACTCCGATATTTGTCCGTATGGCTCATACATACGCAGTTCGCGTCGATGACGGATTCTTCGCTGCTGCGCCGAGCAACGTCCACTTACGAGCGAGGCTGCTAACGGTACACACCAGAAATTTTGACAAAAAAGTGAGAATGATTGCCTCACCCTGCCCCACGTGTTTTTTGGGGGGGCTGTGATTTGCCGCCGGACCTTCGCTAATTTTCGACACTTCTCTATGTGTCTCCCGCATGCGCCCGGAAGCATCGGGAGCACTTCAAGTTTGGGCCCTTTGGGGCCCAAGTATAACGGACGGAAACAGTTAACAGTGCGGTCTCAACAGTGCGGTTTTACCAGCGGCCTCCTGTGAGCGCGGAGTAGTACGAGTAGCTTCACCTTTACCCGCAGGAGGAAAACAAACAAAGACAAAAGACAAGAGTATCATGTTGCGCGCGTGTCTGCGTACAACACGTTGCAGTGTTGCTCGAGTACCAAGTTTATCATCACCTACCCCGCAAGTCGGGGCTGCTTCGTTTAGCTATATGCTGTACGTCGTAGTCGTACTTTAGTTTCGTCGCCTTTCCCCCTCTGAAACCCCAAAAGAGTTAACGTTGTTTGTGTGGCATATGCGGCCATCAAACACCGATTCCCTCAACACTACCGTACCTATGATACCCCACTCGGCAACGGCCCGTTTCAAAATACAGGCGTAAAAAATGCAAAATTACGTTTACTCCGAGAGGCGTTGTGAACACTCGGCAAAAACACGAAAACAAAAAAAAACACGGCTGGGTTTGTATATTTTCTATTTATAAACCTACTGCATTACTGAAGGTCTATTGATCTTCCGAATACATGTGACGCGCGCAGGTCAAGCGACAAAACGCAGTTTAACCACTGAAACGAGACAGCGTAGAAACGAAGCCACGATTCTTCCTGACTGCTTGGCGCCCGGCGGCAGGGGTGTGTCACCCGCTCGAAATCCCATCCAAGCGCTCCTCTTCAAAAACAAACGCACACATTCTACAACACGACACTGTATCCACCCACCCACCCACCCACACCACTCACCCACCAAACACAGTACCTATAATATGCACAACACGGCTGTCCTTTGAAGACGTGGCTGCGATTCTGCTTGCCGCACCGCAAGCAAGCTGAGGGCGCAGACCTCTTTCGTCGTTTGAAGGGACTCCTCTTCTCGGTACCCCGGATGGCCTGCCGCACGCCTTGACGTCTGCCAAAACCGACGCCACCTTCGTTGGAAACCTCGAACTGATGCGCAGTGCAGTACATACCGACTCCTGCCATGTTACACGAAACACGGGATGCTGCTGATCCGCGACATATTATCACCACGCATCTTGTGTCCCCTATGTGCCCTCAAGCGTCGGCCCACGCTCCTTATTTTACAGCCAAAATAACAAGTAAACTGGTCACGGGTGCAACCCGAGCGCATCGGACGGGACGGGGAAAACCTGTCTTACCTCCGGGGCTGCGACCGCTCGCGAGGCGGCGGCGATGATACAGTCTCTCGTAAGGCCTGCATCGCAAATCCCCGCCTCAGTGAGTGGCGATCAACAACTCTAGACAAACGAGAATAGAACGGACACTGGCACACACAGGAACACCTGTACTCAGCGCCCCACTACTCCCCCCAAAAGGTTGCAACATGCCGGTATAATACCATACCCAGGAATGAACAGGCCAACCACTGCCTGCCTTCACGTTTCCCCGTCACGTGCCAACCCTAACCCAGCCGTCGGCACACCCGAGAAGTGACAATCGTCGGAGCGGCAAAACCGCGACAGACCTAATAACGAGTCCCCCTCCCGAACCAGAACGCCTTCCACCACCCTTACCGTTCACCGTCTTTCCCGACGGCCCCACGAAGCGCATCGGGTGCACCTCCTCCTCCCCCTCCTTCGCCGGGTCGCGATGCACCACGCTCGCAACCATGCTATCCCCAGCGGCTGCGAACAAAACGGGTAACTTCGTCAAATCGTCCCTCGTCCCTCTCCATCTCCCGCGCCGTGCGAAGCCTTCTCCGAACATGGAAGCGCAGTCTTGATCTTTGGAAGATGGAGGGGGGCGGGCAAGCGGGAGCATCCGGACGGTAGCGGGGGACATCCCCGATGCGTTGTCCGGAAGCCCACGCGTCGCCGAAACGCGCACCGGGGCGGTTCCTGCCTGCCCCCCGACCGACGATAACGCCGAGTCGTCACTGTAAGTTCTCACACCCCAGCCCGGGTGGCGAGACACAGGACCCGTGGAATCAACCCCGGAAAGCTCTGCCGGCGAGCGGCTGAGGTCCCAGAGCACCGCGGAGCGATCTCGAGATATGGTCAGCAGACCGTGTCTGTCGAATGGGGAGCAGGGCGGGGGGAGGTCAACACGCGCGCGCAGGGAAAAGGCAACGTCGGGGTTCCTTGCACTTTTTTTGGGATTTAGAAATTCTGGGCCGGGTGAGTGACGGCCCGCGGATGGCTCAAATTCACTGGGAGGGCGGGAAGAAGGGGCGAGATGGAGGGTGCGGCGGGATACGGACAATTTTCGTGTTTGAGTGATGTTAACAATACGAAGGCGTAATGGTTTAACGCCAGAGCAGAAGTGACCCACGCGGCAAGGCCGAGTGGGAGTCCGGTTCCTGCGATGAGGACGCAGGCATCTTTGCCAACTGCATTCCTTTCGTCGGTGAACAGCGCGCGCAAAGCTCGGGAACTACTGCAACTGCAACCGACCTCGCGCACCGGCATACCCTCGCTCGCCTTCGTTCACGCGCCCTCGTAGCGGTAGTTATTTATGAGTGCCTGTCACCAACTCGGCCCGTTCCAAGCGCTATCCTGCCATTCGATCTGCCTGTTTTTCGAACGAAGCAGTCGTGAATGGCCCATAAACACGCTATAATTTTCGCTAAAAACCTCGGTGTTGCGCTTCCCTTTTCTCCGTCGCACAAACAGACCGAGGCGCCCTCCTCCGTTCCAGTACACCGACTAAAAGGCTACCACTATCACACTGTAAAAATGCGGCAACATTGACAAAAACGGACCAAGCCCGCAGACTGACAATCTTCCCGAACATACTCCGTCCTCTCCTTCTAACTCACCGTGCGACGTGAAACACGCCGACGACCGCGCCGCCGTGCGCATTCCACCAGAACAGAGGCCGGCCGCCCGGTCGCCTTTTGTCAAAAACAACGACCTGCCCCCCCCCAGACCCCGCCGCTACCCACGACCCTTCCCCCTCACACACCGAGCACAGTCCGAGAGGCAGGGAGTGGGGGTCGCTGCAACTGCCGTGTTGATTGTTGACGCACGACACAGCAGATGTTGGAGGGAATGTGGGGGGTGGGAGGCAGGTTCAGTCACGTTACTCACGCTGTTTAACTGCGGTGGCCACCAACCACTATTTATCACGCGTTCTCTAGGGGGCAGGGCTCATTTCGCGCCACCGTAGTGACTTGTGGTGGATTGCGGTATCGCCTCGGTGATGCGTCTTTTGCGTAGTGACTTGTGGGTTGCGGTATCGCCCCGATTAAGAGTTTTTTGCGCTTCCGTGGCGCTGAGACAAGCCAAGGGACTTCAAGAGTATCAGCTATGTACCATAATCATTGCTGTCAGTCAGCGCCGACTGATAGCTCAGCGATTATGGTGCTTATCTTACAAAAGCACAATCCGAGGTTCGAATCTCCGCGAGGCCCTCTTGGCCTTTTTTAACCGTTGTACTACTCCAATAAATACGCGTGCTACGATAGAGGTAGCACTTTTTGGCTAAAATATTTTCTGAAGGACGGAGCTCCTTAACCCAAAATCGTCGGGATTCCATTCTTGTTTTGCAACATAATTCGTTGTGTGCCTAGGCCATGGGATTGATCATCGGGGGAAGCTCAAAATGTTTCTCAAAGTTTGGTTTTGGATGAAGTACAGAGCCCCCCAAGTGGGCAACCTTAGAAAAAAGAAGGTGCACCCCAATCGTAGCGTGTGTCATAATCATCCTACACTAATTCCACGTAGCTCGTCCCCAAAACAGTGGGTGCAGTTCAAAATGGGTTAAGGAAGGTGCATACCTAACAAAAGCATTATGGTGCATGCCTAACAAAAGAGCAAGGCTGTTCATGGGTCGCTGACTCTCCGCAGGCACGGCAGTCATTAGTTTGTACACTTCTCTATTGCTGTACCTTTCTCGATTGCTGCGCAGGTTCCAAGTCGGCTACGGGCTGTCATCAAAGTAACTCCTATTACAGCATAAACGCCAGACACACGTTATCGTTGACACCCATAATCCAAAGCACCTGAATCGAACAAAAAAAAGGCCGTAGGTGTTGTAGACACGCACACATTGACAAGCTGGCCGACCCCCAAGGCGGTACCTGGTACATATTAATTGTGTACTCACGTCTGGCTCTTGGTGGTCGCGCGAGCTCGCAGGGATTGCAACCTCGCCTCGACATCCCATTTCGCCACTGGCAAGAGGCCCTGCACCGTGCCTCTTAGCCGACTTTGCCTGGAGAGCAGCAACAGAGCAAGAACGCGTGAAGTTCCAAGGCGACGGGGACGTGAACACTGAGTCTACTTTCAAGTACGTATAAGTTTAACTACATGTTGTTTTTCTTGTTGTCGTTGTCTGCGGCTTATTATCACCGTTGTCGCAAACAAGTTCCGCAGAGACACCAAGCTGTTGCGCTGCTTTTCCTACGCTGCTACGTACACACAATATCGATGTTGTGTGCACGCAGATAGAGAACGCAGCCTCGCGCTCGACAGCTGCAGCAGCCGTGCCTGCGTTGCAAAGTCCGTCGCACATAAAGAGCGTAGTCTCTCGCCCGACAACTGCAGCAACCGCGCCTGCCTTGCAAAGTCGTCGGGGGCCCGCGACGCAAAGAATAACCGAAAGCCTTGCGGCAAATTATTCTTTGTCAACGAAAATTTCAGGGGGGAGACATTCTCGAAAACCTTTGCACACCCGCTACTCTCGCAGATGCAACACTCGCAGAAGAGCAACACACCGAAGACGCCAACAGGCAATACACACGCTGGCATCACCTCGACGACGAAAACAAGGCAAGGAGGCGCGCGCAGGACAATAACTTACGTTTCAGATGCATGACATGCCTACCGCAGCAACCCACTTCTGCGGTATTTCCTCGTGCCACACCATAAACATTTTTTTATCCCCCTCCCAAAACTCTGGTCAGTCCTACTGCTACACGTACAGTCTCGGACATCCGACGAATCCTCCAAAGTTGTACTCTACCGTTCAAACTCTACACGCGGGGTCCGAAACAATCGCACCACCGACTAAATCAATCCGTCGGGCTCAGCTCTCACAGCTGATGTATTTCAAGTAGTAACAGAAAGCCTGCTATTGTGCAAACCTGCAGTCATAGTGCACAACACCCCCGTTGTACGTCGCCGTCAGCTGCTGGTCGTCCGCTGCCGAGAAGGCCGAGGTGTCGCTCGCAGCCGCCGCAAGATCTTCCCACTCAGACTCGTCCAGGGGAGGAGTGGTGCCATCCCCGCACCCGCTCAAGGAAAACGAAGTCAGTGCCGAAGCGTCGGCTGTAGTCCCCAGGTGGCAGATGGCGAGGCCCTTACTCCTGCAGTACGTACGTACGTACGTACATGAGTTCGAGATTCGCATTTTTCATCGGCAATGCGAAAGCGGGAGTTAGCAAAAATCTCGATGAAAATCGGCGAGCAGTGGGAACGCTGGACCCTACGCGCGATAAAAATGAAGGCAAGTTCCCGGGAGGGAGAAGGACACCTGTGACCACGGCTTTGTCCACAAGGTCGCTGAGGGTAAAAACTCCTACCAGGTATTATACGAGATGAGCTGGAAAATAAACGTGATAAGAAAAAAAGCTATGGAAGGGCTAAGGTTGGACGGATGGATGCTAACTCCCGTGGATAATAGAGTGCTGTACGTCTGCCGCTCTGAAATATTTCGACAACTCTAGAATCGGGTTAAGAACGACAGATGTCTTCGTTACAGCAGGGATGGCGAGGCGCTGGTTGTGCCTACCTTGAGAAAATGCCCGCCGCGAGGGTGGGGTGGCCGGAGAGGGGAGAGTGGGGCACGTCAGATAAACATATATATCGAGTGAACTGTATACGGATCGAGGAGTGTGTTAACCATGACTTCTGTACATCAATGTAGCTTGAGGATATCCCCATGCAATTGTTGGCATAGCCATTCAACGCCGTCGATAATAATTGTTTCCCGAGGCAAACCTTGCCACTGCAACAGCGCAGCACATCTCTAGCATCGTGTATTGTCGCAGTCAGGGGTGAGATGCCACCGGATGACAGCAGGCACATAATAGCTGGGGACAAACCACTCAAGCAGTACCGCAAGCACGCCACCATGAGCAACCGAAATAGGTCAAGAGCGACGCAAACAAGGCGAATCGGTGAGCGAAATCAACGTTAACGACAAGGGCAAAAACAAACCCGCTAGTGGAACAAACCAAACGGTAAAATCAATACCAGGACCAGGACTGAAACTAGGAGCGAAACTAAGACCAAAAACGTGCCACAACCACGTCGGCTCACTCACCTCTCGACGTCCCACACACGTACCAGCCCATCCAGCGCCGCCGCCCGCGCTGCTCCTTCAAAAATACCGAGCTGCGTGATGGCAGTCTGCGACTGCCGGGAAGAGTTGGAGCCCTTGCGACCACCGCCTCCAGCCTCGCCGGCACGGAAGCCGCTGAGGCGTGTCACAGGGTGGTCGGACAAGGACCACACGCGCACCTCTCCTTCTCCGGACCCCGTCATAAGGATAGATTCTGAGCGCGTCTCAACGGCCATGCTCGTCACGGGGGCTTTGTCGGGGTGGGCTACGAATGAGGTCTGCCGGAAATTCGAAAAAAAAGAAGAGTGGGAGAGGAGAGGGGACCGCAAGATGGTGGGCACGCCATCAACAACCACAACGGTTATATAGGCGTTTTGTGCATCCTCTCGTCCGCCGACTCGTCCATCCTTTTGTGAATGCAGTAACCACGGTGCATTTGCACGACAGCAGACAGTCAAAATTTGCCGTCCCTTGCCAACAACATTTTAGGTGTTTTTACAAACACGTCCCAACAACAGAAACGCGTTCATATATACATGCACACACATGACCAGTGATATACCTGCAACGCCATTTCCAGGGAGAACACTGACCCCACGGCGTCCGGGTCAAACCCGTCTCCCAGCACTCGCCCTCGCCCCCGCTCGGCATTTTCTCTAGGCCCTCCCCACACCCTAGTCCCCATGAGCCATCCCCTTTCCCGCAAGCGCTCCGCCACCTCTACCCCTTCCCCCCTGCACGTTCCGGGTAAAGGGGGAGGCGCAGAAAAAGGAGATGTCCGCGACGGCGCCGGTAGCGGCGACAGTGCCGACAGGGGCACTAGCGACGATAAAGAGTTAGGCAAGGCCTGGAGGAAGGGGGACATGGGCGGGGAGCTCGGCGACCCCGTTTTGTCTAAGTTCGTCGTCACCCCGCCCCCCGACGCTTTCGCCACTTCCTGTCGGATACGTGCAAATTCATCGTCACTCCACGCTGTGTCGGTGATATCTATCGGACGAGTCGGCGCCGGCGCTGGGCTAGACGATGGTAAATCTCGAACGGAACGGGAACCGCGGGGAGGCGTTTTGACGCGCGGGGCTTTTGCGCCCATCGCGCCGAGCAGAGACGGCCACTCCAACGCAGCCGCGACATCACCCGATTCGCCATCCTCATGCCCATGTCGTCCTGCTACCGCTGGCGTCGCCACCCCCACCCCCAAGCTCTGATCCACGCCATTAGGAGAATCCGTCCCTTCGCTCCCTCCCCGTGGGGGTGGTTCTACCCACCGTGCTTGCGTTGCCCCGCTGCCCGTGATCTCGCTACCGTGAAGCAGAGGAAGCGGTAGCGTGGATGGTGGGGGCGGGAGAAGCGAGTCTGGTCCATCCTGAGACTGTATTCCCCAGGCCGGCAGACCTCGTGACCTCTTCCCTCGCGCGTCCGTATCATCTCCCTTCTTCGCAAGGCCACCGTGCGGGCCCTTCATTCTAGGGTCTTTGTCTCGGTGCTGGTGGCGCACGGCGCTGTCGAACGATGACCCGCGCCTTGCTGGGTGTGACATGCCGGCGCTGTCTTTTGTCGTCGAAGATGGCACCGTACTCCCATCACTTCGCTCCGGGGTGAGGCGCTCCTTTATCGCTTGCTGTATGCGACCCAAAAAGAGCACGGGCGTTCCCTCTCCATCATCTTCCTCCGGCATCGCGTCGTTTTCCTCTTTTTCCTTCTCCTGTAGCGCACCGCCTGACGTGCGAGGCGGCTCCGGCGCGGCTGCAGCACCCGTTATATTAGAGTGGATAGCGGCCTGGGCGCTGGGGAAACGGGGAGAGTCCTCTCGCTCCGGTGAATCTCCTGGCGAGATGTATATGCCGCAGGTGGCCGGCGCCGAGGGTGCGCGCCAATGCCCACGCTTCTTGGCTTCCGTTGGAAATAGGCTCCCATTTTCGCGATATGTGTCTAACGCTGGCTGGGCATCCGAAAATGACTTCAGAGGCTGCCCGGCAACGAAAATGTCTCCGGAGCCGAGACGACCTCGGAACGACCTGGCGATCTCTTCGCCCGTTGCCACCCCTTCCCACGGCACAATGGGTCGCTCGGTGTTCCTCGTGAGCGTGAGGTCTCTGCTCAGCCACGCCACTATGCGACGGGACGCAGAGGGTACACGCTCCCGCATGGCGTCGAACCTGCGAGTCAAGGGGTTGCAGGAGGCGGACATTAACGTGAATATATACCAGGGGAGGTCCGTCAAAGAGGCGCAGTAGCAGCGATAAATGCGTCTGGCGGGCCGGGTCGGCTTTCCAGTACGTCTTAAGACCCGGGCTGCACAACCAAAATCTCAGTGGAGGTCGTCGTGCGAAACAATCACGTAGAGCTCCGGGGCACGAACTCGCGCTGGTTGCGATTAAAACAGCAACGGCCATGGCGCTGACGCAGTCACTTGCACGAGAATAGCGTTGTTTCAACTCTTGTTTATGAATCGATCCGTTCTCAAGCGGGCCAACGGCGCATGTGACTCAAGGACATCCACAAAAAACAAAACAATGGGCCCCAGCGTTACACCGAAACAAACATAGCCCTAACTACTGTTATTATGTCCAACCACAGGGATCATGGTTGGCGGTGAACAAGACTGGTGCGAACAAGCGTTACCGGGAACAGCGACCACGCACCCAAACAACGAGGCGAGAGGGTTGTACACTTCCCTCGCGAGCTTCAGCGCCGCCACCATGGTGGGACTGGAGAATACCAACCTGCGACAAACGAATAAGAAAAAAGAGCATCGGGTCGTCGACCGTTGTCGTGGAGGTGGCGGCAAGACGGGGTCAGCCGGGGCCAAAAGCGGCCTGCAAAGGGGAGAACACCACGGTTTTTGAGAAGCTCGGTAGCGGTCTCAAGTGTTCGCGTGGAACCAGTGCGGCCACCTGTGCCGGGAACTCGCGATGAGATCACAACGCATATAAACTACAAGGCGCCGGTTTATAGGAGTCGCGATGTGCGCTTCCTCTTCCTCTTCCTTGCGTTTATACAGACCTCGCTTGGTATTCAGGAAGTACCACAGGGCTACGCCTACGCTCGCAGTCGCGCTCACCCGCCATACGAACGCCCGAAAGCCGAGAAGAATTTTTCCGCTGCTTGAAAAATTGCCGCATGCTCCTCCTTGCCGCTGCCTTCTTCCCCGAGGACTCCCATCGCCGTCGCCGCGAGCAGCCGCGCCGCCTCGATGTGGCAGACGAACTGCAGCGACACGTGGGTTTGAGAATCATCTACGAGGCTTTCATCTTCGGCAACCGTCCTACCGTAGCGCGCCGGTGACGAACCGCTCGCGTCCATCTCGTGCAGCGGCGAGGAGGAAGAAAACGCGGCAGATGATTGGTCCAATGATGCCACAGCCAGCACTTCCGCAAGCTCCACCGTCGAACCCTTGTCAGGGGTTGTCGAAAAAAAAGCTCCGTCGTATCGACGGTCGTCGCCGGCTATGCCCCGCGGGTTGCCAACACTCCCCGGCGTCAACGGCGGCACGATGTCGTCCGGAGTCTGACCTTCCTCAACCATCCCCGGCGATTTCATCTTCTCCGTGTCGCTCTGACCGCCGCCATCGACGCCGGCATCGTCTTCGGCGGACCACAGCAAAACTTCTCCTCCTCCTCCTCCTTCGTCTCCCAAGAACGAGGTGGAATCCAACGCTAGGGTGCCGTTGCTCGTCAATACCTGGTCCGCCAACCACGACACGTCCAAACCGCCCACGGGCAGCGGCAACGGCATGGCCGCGAGCAACCAGGGCACGCTGGTCACCTCGGGGGAAGCCACCGCTCCTCCGCCGAAAGACGGATTGAGGGGCGACCAAGCCGGCCGCATCCCGACGTAGAAGTGAGAGATCGTTTCGGGACAAAGCGTTGGTAGGAGACAGCCGAGTAGGTTTGTTATCTCCAGGACCAACCTTGCGAAAACGGGCCGATACAACAGAGAGTTATTATGACCAGAGGGAGCGGTGAAGGTGTAGAGAGCGTCAGAAGGCGCTATTCATAGCGGCAGGGGGTGGTTACAACGGACGGCGATCTACCACGCTCGCCCTTCACGAACATTCGCATGGACGACACTCAAAGGGCTGTGTGTTGCATGGGAGAGCTTTCACGTATCGATCGATCGCGATGCGCTTGCGATATACCGCCGTCATGCGGGCAAAGACAACGCTTGAGCGCAAGAGAGTCAGCACGAGTGTCATACACACTAGCCATCAACATAAACAGAGTGCGGAAGTTTGAGCGGCGAATGCTGCCCTAAGAAACAAAATCACGGAAGAGATTCAGCACGAGTACCATACACACTAGCCATCAACAAAAACAAAGTGCGGAAATTTGAGGGGCGAATGCTGCCCTAAGAAACAAAGTCGCGGAACCCAGCTGGTCGCATGGAACCCCGACGATTACCACGCCGCACGTTTTTGCACGAAAATGCGATGTACAACCAAAAAGGGTGGTAAACTTGCGGGCATCCTCACCTGAACACTGTCGCTGAGACAGGCGCGCCCCCTCTCTCCACGAGTACTGGTGGAAGACTCGGAATTATCTGATAAAATAATCGGTTGAGCACTAGTGGCACGGTGACTTCCTCCGTATCAATCTGAAGCAGCGGGGCATGCCAGAAGCGAACATAAACGAAAGGAGCTTTGTACTTTGAGTGGGGAGACAGCGCCTCTGCCGAACAAGCGGACAAAGTTAAGAGCGACAATGCACGTGCCGGGACGTCGAGGTCGAGCGAAAGCGCCCCCCGAAGCCTCGTCTTGCAAGCCAACGACATATTGACGATACATGGAGACCGCGGTAAAAACCTGCCAGTCCTCTCCCTTCGACTGTGCAGGCAGTAATCTACTCTGAACGCACTCGATAAACCGGCAAAGCCCCTGGCATCTCGCACACGGAGTTCTCGAGCGTATCGCCACTCAGGCTCGCCGATGGACCAACGATTCGCGCGACAACTACTTTCAACACCATCCTTACAATTACGACGACGTAGTTTGATCCCCGCATCTCTGTTCACGCTGCTGACAACAGCACCTCGGCCCCATTCTTTCTCACCCTCAAGCACATTTCGCCGAGTGATTTAGACAAGACGAGAAACGATTCCCCTCTGCCGATTCCCAAATCGGGGTCTCCTGCCGTTGCATCGCGGGTGTCGCAGTATTGGAAGAGAGCACGGCTAGCGGGGTCCCCATGACAACCATCGCCCGACCACCCGCCGCCGTCCCTTGTGTCGGCTGCCCCCGAGACGCGTCGCGGGGGGGTGTCGACGTCGGTGAGGGGCGTTGCGGACGCGGCGGTGTTTTCGGTCGGTACGGGAGGCGGGGCCCGAGACAGACTGGATGCCTGAGCGAGCACGTTAGGGTGAGAGTTAGAAGTCGAGGCAATGGCTAGCCGGCCCAGGCAGTCTACCAGCGCCGGGATGAGGTAACGGGCGGCCATTGGTGGTCCTGCATGAGAGCGGAAGTGGGAACATAAACGGGAGGAGAAGAATAGGCGCAGGGGAAGATTTCCTGGGGTTACTGTTAGCTTTCAGTTTCAGGTATATATATAGCAATCATGCGACGGCCAACAACACTTGAGTTGTGGTCGCGCGTCACGAGCTGTTTATGTACATCGCATTCCGCACCACTACCACCACTTGTCCATTGTTTTCTCTTTTTATGCGGTGCCCTCGGTTGCTGTTGCAAGTCTTACAATATATAATTTGTACCAGATATATGATACGTACATGCGCGCATTTCTGAATTCATTTTTGTATTACGTGACTCAAAGCGAACTGGGAGCTAATTCTTCTCATCGGCAGCGGCTCACAAAAACATGTGATGCTACTAGAGAAACGTCGAACACACAACTTCTGCTATCCCATAGTCTGCATAACCTTCTCTAAACTCTGTACCCTTTCAGTTATGTCCATCTGCTCGCATGTTTCTCTCACCGAGGCACTCGTACACCTCGCTTGAAACAGAAGCCGCCGCGGCCACCTGCACCCTGCTCGAAGCCGAATCTGCGTCCGTCGCCGTTGCCGCCACTCCCTCGACCTCCTTCTCGCCCAACCCGCTTTCTTCTAACGAAGAGGTTCTCGCTCGTTCCACGCTCTCATTCGCCGCATCATCTCGTTCTCTCGTCTGCGGCACATTGCCGGGAGCGTCACAGTCCAATGCTCCCTCCAGCCACGCCAGCAGCAGAGGCAGAGCGTGTCGCAGGAAGCATTCGCTCCCTACTCTTCGGGCAAGGACCCCCCACAGGTGAGAGTCCATAAGGTGGCAAGCGTACTCCGGGGAACGGATCCTGCCGAGTCGTCGGGGTGGGAAAAAGTTATTCCACTGCACGGATAGTGACTACTTGTTCAGGGCGGATCGGTTAGCGTAATGACGGCAAATCGCAACTACATGAGTTTGGATCCTCCTCAATTTTCGGACGACCTTCCTCCTGCGACTTTGCGACTGCGACCTTTCTATGTTTGCACGACCTTCCTGCCTAAAGGTTTAGTAGCGAGCGCCAAATTAGTTGTTGTATTTTGTCGTACGGCACATCGCAAGTAGAGCGAGCGCAAAACTCCTAGGTCTTGTCGTCGCGCGTCCGTCGTGTATACAGTGTAACACGCAACACGCAAGATAACATACGACACATGCTACGATAGGGGAACACTTTATTTTTTCTAAGGTTCCCCACTTGGGGGTGCTTTGTACCTCATCCAAAATCCAACGCTGAGAAACATTGTGAGCTTAACCCGATGAACCATCCCATGCCCTATAGGTACACTACGAACTATATTGCGAAACAAGAATGGAATACCGACGATTGTGGGTTAAGGAGCTCCTTCGTTCAGAAAATATTTCAGCCAAGAAGTGCTACCTCTATCGCAGCATGCGTCATACCCCCCGGAAAGAATTTCCGAGCCTTTTTTTTCTCCAAATCAAGAACAGCACACATAACTAAAATGGTGGCTTTGGAAAGACCTCGTCCAGGTATTTCCATGAATGCATCGCTCGGCGTTTGCTCTCTCCTCGTCGTCGGGAAAGTGAGCTTGAAAATCCGTAAGAGGGGCTGAGGAGGCGTGTTTCTTGTCTTGCGTGTTTTATGGTAGTGAAAGAAGAGAGAAAGCCACTGCAACCGTCAAAACGGAATCCCTGCCGGAACCACCGCACGCCGTCTCTTGCGCTCACCCTTCCAAAGCCGCCAGCGCCGGAGGGAGTAGAACATTCGATGCCACGCCAGGTCCGAGCCTGGCGGCAGCAAAATCAAACACGGCCACCCACGCTTCGGCATGCTTCAGCGCCTCGACCGCCACCACCGCAGCCGAACCTACGAGGCATTCGCTGGTAACAGGTTCCGCAATGCCATGCGGGGCGGATTCCGACGCAGATTCCGACGCGGATTGAGGGACGTATTCCGGGTGCACCACCGACTCAGCTGCTGTTATCGGTGAAGGCAATTGCCCCGGCGTCGTGCCCGCCGACTCCTCGCCCTCGCTCCCCTGCCCGGTCCTTCCTCGTGCTTTCGCCTGTGTATCGACCCGTCGCCGGTGCGCAGTATCACTTCTGCCAGCTCGGCCTGCTGCACCAGCTCGACGAGCTGCGGCGGCTCTCAATTTGCAGTAAGCCTCGTCCACCGGCTGGAGGGAGCCAAAGAGCGCGACGAGGTGGGGAACCACCAGAGAGAACGCGTGTATGGGCACTTCAAGAACGGGGACGGCAGCTGCCGCCAGGAGCAGGCGTTTTTGAGCAGTTTCCTGAGCGGCGTAGATGCGCGGCGAGGGCAGCGGGGGGCGTTCAGGATAGCAGGTGAGCAGACAAGTATAGTGGGGCGGCCTCAGTTCCCTAAGCTTCCGGTAGAGATAACATAATGATAGACACGGTCCGCGTAACCAATTAATGTAAGAGGGTTCATGAGAGGCATGATACTGCCAGCTAAGATCAACATCGATTGGTCTGAGACGCAACAGAACAGAGCTTCCGCTTGTTTAATACCAAGAACTACGATGTTTTGCATGTACGTACGTACTCATCTCGCGCTCACCTCTTGGTGAAGGGCAGCGAGAAAGGCGTACACATCGTGCATGTATGGCGGAAACAATTTGCAGTAGGCGGGCGGCGGCGCCGGGTCTGGACGTCTCGCCCGATCGCCCAGTGGCGACATCGCGGATGGCTGCGCCGGCTCAGTTGTGGACAGCAGCGCTAGAGCTGAAGGTCGCTGTTGAATCGTGCACAGGAGAACCGTACGACAGGGAGGGTTAACCAGATCAAGCGTTTCACTTTGCTGCGCAATAAAACCACTGTTAATGTCATGTTGTCGCCATCAAGACCAATTATCCAAACCCAGAATATGAACCAACGTGCGTCATTATCTTTCACAACAAACCACGTATGTTTCTCGGCTTGGTTCCCAATCCCCCATAACCCTCTTCTTTGTCGCTGCCATGCCCACTACTCGCCGTAACGCACGTTTGAGTTGTTGCTCCAATTCAACGATCTTCTCCGAGAAAAACTTCCGGTTTATGCGCGCATTATCACGGGATAGTACTACCTAAACGTGCCGTTTTCAGAACCCTGCGGTCCAGCGGACCCACTAAGACGCCAAGGTTGTATATCGGCGGCACGTGCTGTACCTCATGGACGGTAACGGCTGAACTCTGTATCGCAGTCGAGGTGCGCCATCATAACGAGCTCAAGACCAGCCGTTACGCTCGCCATCAATTTTAAACCCGGCATCGCAGTCGAGGTGCACCGTCAAAACGAGCACAATACCAGCCCTTACGCTCGCTATCAATGCCCACCCCTTGCACAGCGTCACACGTACACTTACCTGGCTGGGGTCTGGATGTGTCAAGGCACCGATGGCGCTCCGCAAGGCCGGTGGCAACTCTACAGCCGCTTCCAGCCAATCGGCCCTTCCGCCGCCGCTACCCCCGCCGCTACCCCCGCCGCTCGTCCGCTCGGAGGCCGTAGGGCCAGCAAGAACCGGCTCTCCCGCGCACAACTCCGACAAGATGCAGCCGCAAGCGAGGAGGTCGGCGGCTTCGGGACCGCCCGTCGCCGGAACACCCTCTCGCCTTCTCGCGGTTGGGGCGTCGCAGCTGCCCGCGTCGTCACCATCGCCATCGTCGCCGTCGGCCCGGGTGGTGGACACTGACGCGTAGCTACCGGTAGGAGCATCGCTCGCCGTCTCGGCTGTGTGCAGTCCGCTCGAGGCGGGGGTTCGCGGCCTGCCGTACCAAGGGTCCAAACGAAGCTCCACATCGTAGGCGAAGGCAAGGGCCCTGGTGAGAGAGCGGGTGGGAGAATGAGTGAGAGATGCTTAAAAAAGGCGACCGTCCACGCAGCAGCCGGAAGGAAGAATACGACGAGTTGGGGGGGGGGATTCCGGAAGCATTCGTTTAGTTTTGCGGACTCAATTAACGAAGCAGGCCGCGTGTGGCGTGTGAGTACAAAAAATGAGTACTTTCGCTAAATTTCGGGATTGGTCTTGGGGGGCCACTGATACAAAAATACACAAAATACGATTCGTGGTTGTAGCAGTCTGAAACAGTGCTATATTCATGCGTGGTTGAAACGTATGGTATCATGTAAGCACGCCAAAAAAGAGCCACCGCACGTAGCCTCCGGGAGATACTCCGAATATAACTACACCCGTTCTCCGAAGCACTCCCAAACAATGCGCCCCTGCAAACCCATGATGTGACCCAAACCCCTCAATCTCTGATGTTTCTGCCAGCCTCTGTCTGCCCCACCTTCTCTCCTCCTCGATAACCGCGTGCACTTCCCCGGCGTTTCCGTCGCTCCTGGCTCTTTCCTTTCGAGTACCGCCTGCCGACGCCCCCGTCGCGGTCGCCGAAAACGGAGGACGCACTCCCTCCTCTCCAATATAATCATCGAACGCCACTCCGAATATACTGGCGCCCCCGCCTCTACCCCCCACCCCCACGCCCCCCCCCCCGACCGACATCGACACCCTGTGTTTGCCCAATCGAGGCGGGGCTGATTCTCTTTCGGTGACAAGACCGACGAGTGCGGCGGCTGCGGGAGCTCTGCGGCCGCCCTTGGTCGAATTGACCGAGGGGCGCATCTTTGCCACCTCCGTCAGAGTTGATGACGGTTTCGCTGTTTCCGAGGCGGTGTCGCCGCCGGCCTCGGCAGCGCCTTCCCGGGAGGTGCCTACGCCGGTGCTTTCCTCGAACTTTCGCGGCGGGTGCGGATGTCGGAAGAGCTGCACGAAGCCCGAGCGGCCTTCGCGGGACAGGGTAAGCCCAGCGCCGACGTTCCTGAGGGGTGGGCAAGGGGAATCCCGATAAACAGTCAAAACGCGTCTGGAAGGCCGCGAAATGCCATTTCTTCACCAACGCAACTTGTTCCGCTCGCGAAAGGGGCGGCCGCCGATAGACTACCCAGCGTCTCCGTTGTAAGACACAAAATAAATCGGCCCTGTCTGCACACAACTAAGCATAGCACGGTTACGAAGCACCTCGTGCATGCATCTCTAGCCTTGACGCTAAAACGGTCGTCCCACGCACTTCCTTCGTCCATTCCCAACAAGCTCCTACCCTCCCCCCGCGCTCGTCCCAAACCTGGTGACGACAGCTCACCATCGAAGCGACCGCTGATCGGCGTCTGGGCCCATCCCCCCAGGGGGCAGAGGGACGTTCTTGTTGTCGACGGCCGCCTGGCCCTTGAGGCAGTAGCCGAACGTGACATCTAGCCACCGGTGCAGATTTCGCGTCACACGCTCGCCCTCCAAGAGCGACCGGTGGTACCGCACGAACTCTTCTGGGGACTCTTTGAACCAGGAGGGTACCTGCGGGTGTATCGTGCGTCGCAAAACAGCGTTCTCGAAACAAAAAAAATCTACAAGTATATCGGGGTCTGGTGGTGTTTTTATTGCGACCGATCGGCTGAAAATCCTTCAGTTTCTGTAGTTGGATTTACCTCGGTGGCTGATGTTGTGCTTGTGTCATAAAAGGAACGGCTTCCTACTTCAGAATGCCAAAAACGAAAAAAACGTTTCTCCTGGAAGAACGAGAAACGCGCGCACGACGCAACAGCTTGTTTAAAATGCCGCTTAATCCCATCCAGGGCCGCAAACAACTCTAACCCGCGCGTTATCTGCGTCGCGACAACAGCAAACGCTGTATTCAGTCCTCGGCGCCGCCTTGTGGCTTCGGCGCCACAAAGGCGAACAGGAGGCACGACTAGCGGATTCGGCCGCTCCACGGTAAAACAACACCAAGCGCAGCGGCAGGGGCTGTCGTCAAAACACCCTGGTGTTTACCTCGAGGTCGGACAGACCGCCAGCATCACAGTGGGTAGACTGGAAAATGGCTGCGTCTGTGTAGAACTCCGGCACGCACTCGTCAGGGGTCCAGCTGTACATCCTGGCGACGGACGCCGGATATTCCTCCGCCACCAGCTCCGACCTCACGACATCCCTTAATACCTATCGGTAGCAAGGAAGGGCCGCCATAACCCAACAAAAAAAAAACAGGACAAAAGAGATCCGGGGTTTTCGCACCGTTGAGTCATATATATATATATATATATCATGCGCTTTTCCGCACGACAGCATGCGATGAACGCAGGATTACCCCACCCTAGCATCAACCCTACCCAATAAAACAAAAACGGGCCGTGTTAGTCCACTCAAAGGAATACTTTTGTGGCAGCCCGTATTATATTGGAGGCACGTTTCGTGGAAATAAAAGAGACGAGCAAACACGCCTGGTGCAAAGCTTGGCGTGTGCAGTAACCGCCGTACAACGGAAATGCCTAATACGTACGTATTTGACTGGACTGTCAAGTTTCATATTTTAGGAAGAGCCTCGAGAATTCAGTTGGATTTCAGGGTCACAGACTTTGCTATCATTATAGGGTCGTCTGTCTGTGCTTGTTTCAGGGTCTCCTGATTTTTGGTGTATCGTGGATGATCGCGAGCAGGGGTTCCCCCGCCCTCTCTCGATCACTCCTCATCTGCTAGTCATCGTTTCCACGTGATCAACAACAATTAACACCACTGGTTTGGGGTCACCACTACAGCATCTTCTTCTTTCCACCTGTGAGTCTGAAGCTCAAGCTCACAAGAGTGCACCTAACAAAGACCCGAGCATCTGACTCTCGAACTGCAGCTCGCTGGTCACCAGCAGTTACTTCATCGTGGCGCTAGTAGTACCCACCGTACAAAGGACTGGCGCGAAGCTTGGCTTGCGTGGTAACCGCCATACACCACGAATAACATTGTCGCGACTCCCCACAACCCGTCACAAGTATATATCATACCTGCAGAGGTAGTCGCCGGGCGAGGTACACCGCCAGCGTCAGCTCCGACAGGCTCTCCGGAATGTGGTGGGGAGGCTTTCCCTCCGAGTAGGACTTGTCAAGCTGGGATAAAGAAACAAAATGCAACCGGAAAATATCGCGACACATGTACCGAAACCAAAGCAACGGCCGTAGGATGCGATGGCAGGGGGGCGGCGGCGCCGTGGAGTGGCGGGGCAAAAAATAACGGCGTCACAGACTTTGTTGCTTGAGGTCTCTTGCTTTCCTGGCCTGACGCACCCTTCCCAGAAAAACGTTCAGAGGGGATGGCTACGGCATCTGTGCTCAAGGGTGCTAGGAGACCGGTCTTTTTGGGCGCGTCAAGGCCCCTTCTGGCCTTAATATAGTAGTGTTAGTGTAGAGGGGGCGGCCAGTCAAGGGGTCAAACCGCGGTCTCCTAGAATATTTGCCTACGGTTTACCTCAACCATCTCATTGCCGTTCTTCCAAGCTTTCGGTATTTAATTTTGAAACATCATTCCCAGGCGCGTGGCTTGAGCGGAAAGGTGGGGCTTGGTTCTACAACGCATTCCGTTGCTCATGCCAGCACGCACACACCGCAAAGTCGATTGATGCCACCGATGCAAACCGCCTGTGCCCCCCCCATCTACTATTACGGGGGACCATAGTAAATAGGACCAAATATTGTTAACAAAAATAGGGAAATATACAGGTGCTGGTGTCTACAGTATGTTCTACTGTGTCTAGTAGGTCCTATTAGCTAGGGACCAAACATTGTTAGCAAACATAGGGAAATATGTAGGTTTTGGCGTCTACAGTAGGTCCTATTGTGTCTTCAGTAGGTCCTATTAACTATGGTCCCCCGTAAATAGAGCTTATGAAGCTCCTTTTCCGGGAGCGAGTAACGCTCGCGCCACTTTCCCCAGCACGCCGACGCCTCACGCTGTAAACCCCACCCATGACCAACCGCACGCGCGCGCAACCCCCCCCCCCCCCCCGTACATACCTGCGCGTCCCCCTTCTTCAGTCGAAACTTCGTCATAGTCAGGTCTCTCCAGCCCTCCCCGTTCTCCTCCCCGCTTCCCGCCTCCCCTACCCTACGAGACAGGTCGCTGACCCAAGGCACCACCGGGTGACACGAGCGGTCCCCAAAGTACCGCCCGGCCGCGGCGTTCACAGCGAGCAGGTATTCTAGGTTAGTCACCATGCCCTTCACCCAGCGATACGTAAGCGGCTGGTCCTCGCCTGGCGGCCGGCGAGGGCTGCCCGCGAGCGGCCGCCCCCTCGACTTTTCATGCTGTTGCCTCCGCCACCGCCGCTTCTTTTCTTTCTCGGAAATTTCCTCGCGGCCTGCTGCTATGTGTCTCGACGAGAAACCGCCCCTTCTTAAGCCCGGAGGGGGAGACCGCGACTGCGACCTGCGAGACGACGACGACGACACCCTTCGATGCAATTGAGGGGGTGGTGGGGGGGGGTCGTCCCCGTCCAGATGCAGCGGTGGCATGGCGGGTGATATCTGCACCCACAGGTGATCAGTTAGCAGAACATTGCTCGAGCTGAGATTGCCGATGGCGATTCCCCGCGCTGCCAAAAAGAGCAACAATGGAACAAGGGCGAGGTGGGCAGGGTCACTTACACGCCGAAGCAATGGCGGGGGGGGGTGAAGCGCTGGCGGTCGACTAGCATGTAAGACCCGAGCGCGGCAGATGCGCCTCCATGACACCATCAACCCGTGAGGGGCGGCAGCACTTCAGCGCAAACCAGCTCGTTGGCCCCTAGCACTGCAAGCAACCGCCGTTACGCAAAGGGTTCATCCCCCAAACTGTCCGCCTCGCGCTGCGCTGTACCAAGCAAGGTACGTGATAGACTCACAATGAATATAATCCACCACTCTCAGCAGCTGGTAAAAGACGAATCGGACCACGAGATCGACCGAGTTGCGATTTCGCCAGCCACCCCCTGTTGGCAAAAACAGCGAGAAAACAACGAGGGGGTCAAATTTTGCTTTCAGGTATCAAAATACACTCGAGCCGCAGTTTGCGGTGGCTGGGTCCCGGGTTGATCTTCAGCAGCTAGTTTGAGGAGTCGAGATAGAGGTCCACCGAGAGCGGGTGCCCGGTACTGTACGGGGACAATCAGCCTATTAGTGAACCCGACTCGCCTTCAACTGTAGGTGCTGTATGTGGTCTTTGCATCATCAGACTTAGGGCCGTTCCTATCGAACAAAACAAAGGCCACGATTCATGACATTTGAGCATGGCAATCACGGTTCGTGACATTTCAGTTGTAACCAAAATAGCTGATATCATCTTTCGTGATATTTTCAAACCCAAAGGTTTTAGGTCTTTGCGTGTGTGGGGCCAACTCTCGTCGGTGGGGCCGGTGCCGACCAGCCCGGCTCGGCCGGTGAGCTGCACCCACCTACCCACCCAGCCAGCCAGTCACCCACGAAACTCATGTGCTGTCGGCCCGGCCCGGCCTGCGAGATTCCAATGTCACGGGTCGTCTGCCCGGCCGGGCCCGTGAGGTTCTCATAATATTTTCGCTCTTTGCGCTGTTTCTCCTGCTCGAGGTGTCGTGGCCGCATCGTGCTCGTTAGCCCCCGCCTAGCGGTTTCTTATAGCGCAGCCGCTCTCTGCCCGCAATCGGCGTACAAAGCAGAGTCTGTCCTGCCCCGATACCGGCCTTCGGATACCGTTGGCCGTTGGGTGCCACGGGGGATACGTAGTGCCTTGATCAGGCATATTTCGAGCCATAACAGGATGTCACGAATCGTGATATATATATATTTATTTATTTTAGTAGCTAGAAAAATTAGTGTCATGATTGGTGATTTTTTGTCCTGAATCATGACGTGAAAAATCACGATTAATGACAAAAATGTCACGATCAGGGTGCACGGTTGGTTCTTACGGTCGGGGTGTTGGTCAAAAGTCAAAGCCGTGCCTTTGACGTATTGCACCTTTACTGGAGCTCGCGTTTTGACAAATCACAGTCCCAAAACTTAAAGCTATACCTAAAGATAGTCTGAATCTGTGGAGTTTCGAGCCCAGAGACAACCACTGCTGGTGGCTTCGTGTTGGTGGGACCGCAATCAACACTGCATGCTGCACCACTCTTCGGCAAGGCTACAACGAACGAACGGCTCCCCGCACAAAAGAGAGGCACTCTCTGCAACCAATTAAACGGCGCTCTCACCTGTCGCGCCCCGAACCGTACGGCACAGCTGCGTCAGGGCCGTCAGCCTGAACGGGATGCACGCAAAGAGCTACCACAGAGGAGCGGCGGGCCGCGGGGTATAGGGAAGAAGGGAACGAGGAGCAGACGCTCGTGAGGTACGGGTCGCGAGGTATACGTATGAGGAAGAAGGGAAAGGGTACAGTATTTGGTGCAGTTGCGTGGTCGCTTGACAGATCGAGGCGAGGAGATCAGCCCGTTCTACTGCCGGAGTGACGAAGGCTACGGTTGAGGTTGACCCGACGCACGAGCAGTTGATCGGCGACGGTGCACACCGACCGCACGACAAAACGAAACACCAATCTCCAAGCGCAGTTTTAAATATGTCGGTCGATCATGATCTGATTGACCTACCTCGTGCGTATCAGCGAGTTGGGGACATTTGTACACATCATGCGTATCCTACAGACCATCACGTGGAAACGTATACAGATCGCACCGGTCGTACCAGACCAGAGGACAATGTACTTACAAATCCGGGCACACATACAGATCGCACAGATCGTACTACAGCAGTAATAATAGATCGGAGTACAACGGGCTTACAAACCTGGGCACACGCATGATAGCATGATCACACCCTGTGGATCACTACCGCGGAAACATGTACAGATACCATTCCGGTTCTGCAGACCAGCTGGCCGTGGAAACTTGAAGAGACCGTGCAGATCCGTGAAAATGATCTGTGGCATCATACGACTGACTCCGTATGAACATACCGTGATGTGATCTGTCCGACGTGTAATTGATTTCTGGAAAGGAATCTGGATTAATCATGGGGGTTTCAACGTTACAACAACACGCAGCAGCTGTTGGGGTGGAGGTTTGCGCGTTCCCCACGAAGCCGTGCTGTACGATCGCGGCTGCTCAACAAACGTCCCGTCTGAAAGGCTGTACGTACGGCAAACTCGGACCTACCGGTTTATGATAACGCACGCGTGCGAGCTCCGTCAACAAGAGTCAAGAGGGCGTCGCGATTTTTGGCTGCCAAGAGTCCGATCTAGAGGATCACTACAATACAGCAGTGCACCACCAGCTTCATACCCGCGAAGACCGCACGACGCGGGCCCAGCAACCACGTCAAACCTCACCAAGAAGACGTCATCGCCGGACTCCACTAGCGGCGTGTACAGCGGGACCAGCCCAGCGTGGAGTCGCGCGGAAGCCACGAGCGGCCTGGCCAACCCGAAGGGTTGCGCCGCATCCGATACAGCAGCGCCCACGCTTTCTTCCCCCTCCTTGGGTGTTGTTGTCCCAGGCCCGGCAACGACGGGGGTCTGCGGCGAACCAACGACCTTCAACCCTTTGTACATGGTGTCCAGCGCCTCCAGCAGGGCGTCGGTGTTGGGATTTCGCTCGTCCGTTCCCGTGGCGAGTCTCGGAGAGGTCGGCGCCAGCCCAAGCTTTCGCCCGCTTCCGGTTGAGGAGGGCGTGCGAGCGGGGAGCGTTCGCAACGGTAGCACACGGCAGAAAACCTCTGTTATCGATAAACCATCCGTCCCAGGAGCAGCAGCAGTAGCAGTAGCACAAGCTGTTCCAGCACCAGCACCAGCAGTAGCAGTAGAATTAGCAGCGGGATCTCCCGAAGGAGGATCCCCGCTCGCGGTGCTGGTACAGCAGTTGCCATTGGGCTGCACCGAGGCCTGTGCCTGTGGCACGAGGCACCTGGCGGAGGAGTAGGGGGTGTACCTCAATCTTTCGAAGCAGTACGTACTTCCATCAGGACGCTTGAGCGCCAATTCGCGGACGCTTTCATCCCGCACGCGCGGCACGGGCAGGTCGGTCGGACAGCTGTACAGGGCACCGATATGAGTTCGGAGCGCGCTCCGGGCCCGAGCGCCCTCTCGGGTCTCGTCCATGTTGCAGTAGTTGCGGCAAGACCAGATGTCGAGAATACAGAATACGAAGAAAACAATACCAGGTATTAATATTGGGGGTTTCTACGATAAAGTCAGGCTTTTTGGTTCGGGAAAATTATTTGATGCCGGTGCGACACACAGACCCATCACACCCTCACACAGCACACCCTCATCACAGCAGGCATCCTGGCTTTACGACGTGCATCGAGCAGAGCGATAACGAGAACGACCGTAGCCATGTCTCTTCCTCTCAAGATCGGAATGTTCGGCGGAGGCACCGTCGGAGGAGGTGGGCCGAGTGAAGAGAGGGCAGGCGAAAGACGATGAGACAAGCATTCTAATTCCTAATTCCAGCTGGAAGCATGCTCTACACTCAACTCTTTCGGCGATGTTTGCGTTTGCACTTTCGTGTAATGCAGTAGTACCGTTACGAGCTGTGCGGTGCGCGGCGCGCGGCACCGCACAGCAGTGGTACGGGGGCAATGTCGGTTATCTCAGACGTGAAAATGCGCTCGCGGGCTGCGGTGCACTCCACTGCAAGACAAGCACCGCACGGAGCGAGCGCTGCCGCTGTCGCTACTGCTGCTGCTGCTGCTGCTGCGGTGCGACGTACCTGGTATCATACATGTCACTTGTGGCCTTGCTTCGTGAAATTATGGAGATACAACGGTTGAAAGTTAAAATACCCTGGTACACGCTTGGGTGTACCCGTTTGAAACACAGCGACTATGAATTCGTACCTCTCGCATACTCTGTACTGCATGCATATCATATGTATATGCTCGCGCGAATGATGCTGCCCAAAATTGTGCGAAGCTTCTCGGTCTGCGGCAGACCAGCTACTCGTATGAGCTCTCAAAACGAGCAGCTGTTGTGAGAGCGAGCACGTGCCGCGACCACAACCATCGCGCACCAACCCCTCTTTTCGCGACATCAGATAGCTGTAACATACCTGGTATATGCCTATTAATAGCACGAATAATATGATATCTAATGACATACGACGGCTTTCCGAAGAACCAGGAATTCCGACATCTTCCTCCTGCCTCTGATCATGAGCCTTTGGATCATATTGCGTCTGAGTAAACCACCGGTTGTGTGGCACTATAATGCAGTATAGGCCCGCCAACAAGAAACTCCTATTTGGAGTGAGCCCCAGATTCTTATTGTGACACCACCCTTGAACAACCTTGAGATTAGGCTATTATGTAGGGTTTAGTGTAGCGCTCAACGCCGAGCACGATTTCTTGGTCCAATTTTCTTAGCGTTCGCCCAAAAGTGAGCCTTACTTTCTTATTAGGCACTTTCTTATTCGCGGGCCTATACTGCAGTACCTCACGAGAGGAGCGGGGTAAGACACCTGGCCTCGGATGGAACACATGCATTAACTACAGCAGCACATAGGCCCGTGCGGTAGCGGTGCTCACTCACGTTAGGCATCGGGTTCCGGCAGTGCAAGCCAAGTCTACCGATTACATTTTTACTGTCATTATAGAGCCTGCAACCGGTGCCTGGCGTGTTGCGGACACTAAAAGCCGCACCGCGATATGATGGGTCATGGGGCTCGCCGTCGATCGCGGTCTACAGCAGCAGGCGTACATGTTTTTACTGCCCTGGTTCGGTTTCTGTCTGTTTTGTTGGCTGCTCCGGACGGACCGCCTGCCCCTCCTCCCCTGGCGAACGCCCGAACATCCGAAGTGGGTCGTGGGTGTCAGCCAACAGCAGTACTACCGGTGTTGAGTAGTTCCAGTTACAAGGTTCCCCTTTCTGGATGTGGTTGGGTTGATATCCCGGGGGTTTCGCGGTGTCGCAAGTGACGTTTCGTGCGGCTGGAAAAAAACGCAAGGCCTACGTACCAGCAGTTGAAATTTGGAAGTCTTGAGTCCAAAAAACAAAGAAGAAAGACCCACCAGCAGATGAAATTTTGATGTCTATAGTCCAAAAAACAACGAAAGGCCCACCAGCAGTTGATTTTTTTAAAGTATACGGCCCGAAAAATGAAAGGCTTAACGACCAGCGAAACGATATCGGTACACCTGGTATACAACTATAAAGATACCTGGTATGTGTTTTATGTACGAAATGTGTGGTTTAGAAACTGCGCATGTATCAGCAAAGTGCAGGGCTTGAAAAATCCGTTGTCGATATCGAGAGATGTTCGTCCAGCACTGGTATTGAATCCAAATGAGCAGCCCTAACTATGTGCGTTTTTACCGTACCCTGCTGACCGAAGTGTAACTCCGTAGGTAAAATAAATCAGTCGACCTTTGTGTTTGCCATGCGTTGCTTTAACTGTTTCTGCTGTTTGTAATGTCCAGGAGTGTACGAGATTATGGAGCAGACGAAGAAGGAGCTCTTCCAGTCGTGGGGCGTGGACGTCACCATTGCCAAGGTGCCTCGATATGAACAGTCTGTTCTGCTTCGAGATTTTTGTGTTTCTTCACATGAAACCGTCCTTTCCACCCATCGACATCCAGCGTGGGTTTGCTGTCCTGAGCAGTGCGTGTCCTCGTTTGTATATCCTCTTGATTCTACTCTAATACAGATCCCCGACACGAACATGCCAAAGTATCTCTATGAATAACCGCGTTTTGTCTCGTTACTACGTTCGCGGAGGGCGTAACCGCGTCTACCGACAAACCTATCCTTTCCACCCATCGACACCCAGCACATCGAGTGTCCGCGTTGATTCTTTATCCTAGAGATATACCGGCTCTGTGGTCACAAACTACGAGACAGATATAATACATTGCATGACAAACGTACTGGGTACGAAAGCAGGACATACACAAGCAAGATAATTTGGGCAGATGTGCGGATGGACGTATACCTTCAAGTCGCTCAGTACGTACCGGACGCTCCAACACCGGGCCGCGCATCCGTGCTCCTCGTCAGCCAGTCAGCCAATCAGGGGTATCGGGAGCGGTTTTATGGCCCACAAGTGTTGGGTTGATTGGTTGCTGAATGTGATTTGCGCCCCCAGCTTTCAGCAACGTGCGCAACCCGCCAGGCGGAGCGGCAGGAGGCAGGAGCGCCGACTGAAGAGTAACTCTTCTCAAATGTGACAGTCTCGCGAATACTGCTTGTAGCTCGGCTTGACTCAATCGGTCACGCCCGCGTCTGGTTACCCCGCGTCTATTTCCCCCGCGTATTTTTCCCCTGCGTCTAATTCCCCGTGTATAATTCCCCCGCGTCTATGTTCCCCGCGTTCATTTCCCCCACGTCTTATTCCCCCGCAGATCTGTGTCCGAGACATGAACAAGAAGCGTTCGTTCGAGCTCGAGAAGCATACGACCATGGTCACGAACTACGACGGTAAGCCTTTGGTGATAGACGTTTGGGACCGTCGACCGTTCTCTCATTCTCTCTGTGCCACCGTCCGTGCGCCCCTGCCTGAAGAAATTTGGTAAAAGGGCGTGGTGGTTGTGCACGTTTGTTCGCAGTCGGTGGCTTTCTGGAAAGGCTCGACGGCAACAAGACAAAACAAAAAACGATTGAATTTCGAGTCGTTCGCAGGATATGCGTGCTTTAGTACGTTACCAGCTCTCATGTGTGGCCAAAGCGTTCTCGCGCGAACGGTTTTGAAACAGTGAAAAGCTGCTTGGGGCGGTAACCGCCGCTATTCCTACCGCTACCGCTAACCGATAGCTGATAACCGCCACTATTGCTACCGCTACCGCTGCTCGATAGCCGATAACCGCCGCTCTTTCTACCGATATCAATTACCGCCGATATCACTACTATCACTACCGCTAACCGATAGCCGATATCCGCCGCGATTGCTACCACTACCGTTAACCGATAGCCGATAACCGCCGCTATTTTTACCGTTACCGCTATCCGATAGCCGATAACCGCTGCAATTGCTACCGCTACGCTAACCAATAGCCGATATATACCGCCGCTTCCGTGTCGGCAGACATCCTGGAAGATGAGAGCATCAACTGCGTGGTGGAGCTGATGGGCGGTGTCACCCACGCGAAGGACGTGGTGTTCAAAGCCCTCAAGAAGGGCAAGCACGTGGTCACCGCCAACAAGGCGCTCCTGGCGCAGCTCCTGCCCGAGGCGCGTGCCCCCGCGGTTTTAGCGAGCGGCCAATCAAATCATGGCCAGATTATTGTTCTCGTGTTTGGGAAGTTGGAGGGGCGAGTTTTGCGAGCGGACGGGCGAGCGAGCGAGCGAACGAGCGGTGTCACGGTTCGCCGGCGTTGTTCTTTCTTTGGCAGGAGCCTTGTGTTGCGGAGGAGCTATCCAGTAGAAACGATAAATGGAGCCCGTGTTATCGCCGCCACTATCACTATGATAGCTACGAACGACGAAGTTATTTATAGCTGCACCCACGTTTGCAGGGACAAACTGCTTAAAAATAGAGTTGAGTCGCTTCTGCAGTAGTTCAAGGGTTAACGGTTGGGGGCGCTGCCAAGTTGAAGCCCACGCCCCCCCCCCCCGCCCCATCGTGAGGCAGGCGGCGGCGAAATCAACCAAAAACGGTGAACAGAGAGTTGTTCCCGACCCGCCCCGCCCCTCCCCCCTCCCCCCTGTTGGAACGAGGGTTTCCTTCCTTTTGTAG
>JAYJME010000224.1:0-29145 GCA_036873775.1 Costaria costata | reverse complement strand
CAGTATCTGAGTAGCAATCGATAAAGCAAGTGGCTTAAAAAACCTTACTCGATGTACGAAATAACTTGACCACTACACAACGCTAAAACCCGCACGGTGGAACACCGAAAAGCTCCTTCGAACTCCGGTGTCAGTAGCGATCACACGATTGAATTCACGGGCGCTCAAACAGCGAGGAAGTGTCCGGTGCGATTGCGCCGCGTGGGGTATCGTGATGCTGAGACGGGAAAGCGTTACGTCTTTTTGACGAACAATTTTAGGCTCTCAGCAAAGACGATTGCGGATATTTACAAAGCGCGTTGGCAGGTAGAGTTGTTCTTCAAATGGATCAAGCAAAACTTGAAGATAAAGTCGTTTATTGGCACGAGCAAGAATGCGGTGATGACGCAAATTCTGGGTAGCGATGTGCGTGTATCTATTGCTGGTCTTTTTGAAGTTTCAGTCGCAAGCGCCAAAGTCACTGCAACAAATACTGCGGTTGTTTCAGCTCAACTTATTTGAAAAGCTTGATTTGGCAGCGTTGATGAGGGGCGACACCTTCAAGAAGATTCAAGATCACGAGAGGCAGCTCGCTCTGTTATGAAAGTTAACGGGACAGCAGTGACACTAGTTAGTCCGCCATGACCAGCGTCATGGCAGAACAGCTCAGCCCACTCTGTAGTGACTTGGCCACCGGCGGTGCTGAAGGCCTGGCCACCGCTGTGATCAAAGCCAAGGCCGAGCTCCCTACCCCCTTGGCTTTAGATTTAATACAGGTACGGCAACTATGAGTTGCAAATCCTCAGCCCCACCGTAGAGGCCTTAGCTGACTGCGGTGAAGACGTAGACGACGAAGTAGAAATCCCCAACCACCACCTGCGCGCCCGAGAACACAGCATTGGCTGCACCTCCAAGGTAAACGTACGAGACCAATCTGCTAAAGATCGGCGCTATGTGCGACTACAGGAGGTTTAAAATGCAGGCATTCATACCAACAGCCGGCAGGGTGAGGTGTTAACTCCCCCACCGAGCCACCAATTACTTGATTGAACGTTACTCCGAGCCGACGGGGAGCGATGGCTCTTCTTTGGTAGGCACGGTGTCGGTGTTAACTTCACCGATGACTTCAACCTCTGCCAAAGACAGACGATTACGACCCGACAACTGCACCCTTACGTAGCGACCTGGTTGTTGAATCGTCAGCTCTGTCGACTCTGACCATGCTCCTTCAACGTAGGTTCTACTGACTGTTGTGTCTTCCAGTAACTCTTCCAATGACCGATCCTCAAACGGGTAGTCTGAGACCAGCACATAAGCATCACTCAACCTAGTAGTGCAACAGCTGTCACTGCGGTTGTAAATAACAATGCGCTCGATATCCGCTCGGGTCGCCAGTTCTAACTCCCACCAAGGCTGCGTGCTCAGAGCCGTGTGCGTCACCGATTTGTTACGGTAAACGCCGTCTGTGTCACCGTCGATGGCTCGCGCCGGTACGCCGCTGTAGGCCGTGCTCGATTGTGTCGCCAAGCCCAACAAGGCTAGGTTACTTTCAGTCGGTGCCTCTTCTATTTGAAAGTTCTGTGCACTCCAGTCAGAGGTATCCTGAATCCCTTGGCTTTGCACTCGCCACGTTCTCACGACATCTGATGCAGGTATTTCACTAGAGGCAACAGCATACTGGCAAAGGCCTGCACTATCGCAAACATCGGTGCCGATATTGGTGTTTGAATAGATGCTTGGTGCAGTCGTCGGCTCCGCTAAATCCAGTACAAAACCAGTCACACCGTCAAGGGAGGTTACACTCCAGTTAAAGATAATGTCAGCGCCCGTAGTCTGCTGTATTTCTCCACTGGGAGATACCGCAGTTGGCTTATTAACTCCGGAAGGTAATGTTATGGAATTGCCATATAGAGCAGGAGAAATGTCAACTCGATAGGTATCCACAACAGTTGAGCTATATAAGTCCGAGCTAAAATACGCACGCTGCCCGTCTTTGCTTAATGAAGCGTGCGGCTCTGTATAGAAGTTAGATCCAGAGCTATTCGTCCAAGCTAGATTGTATATTTTTGGATTATCGCTGAGTTCAACCAGCATCACTCGGTCGCACAGCGGTGTCTCTATCTCGCTTGTGTCCCCTGCTCTACAGTTATACGTAGAGACAAGGGCCCAGCCAGGCACTTCATAACCGCGACCTGAAAAATGCACTGATGTATTGCCAAGATTAAAAACATCGAACAGCGTGCTCACTGCTCCTGTTTCTAAGTCAACGACAAAAGCTTTGCCATAATTACCGTTGCTGGCGTCGTCAATAGACACAGACGCATAACAGTCATTACCGTTTGCCATACGACAAAGATCACCACGCTGACCTTCATTCATCAGTACCGTCTTTTCGCTAAAATCAATACTGTAGGCCGCTGTTTCTTCAGAACCCGATATAACGACATATTTCCCTGAGTGGCTTACGGCTATGTTGCCAGGTTGCTGGTTGTCATAGTCGAGTGTTCCTAGAACAATTCCACCTTCTCTTACATCAAAACTAACAAAACCTTTTATCGCTTCCTCGCGACCGCCTTCAACAACCCAAGCATATCGATTACCGTCTGCGCTAGCGCCACCTCGATCGTAAGTCATACCGTATATGTATTCGGTTCCCCAGCTCTCTGGAAGCTTACCTTCAAGATCCGCAAGCACGATTACGTTACCACTAGAGACATTGTATTCATAGAGTTTCAAGCTGCCCACGTAGGAGTTTTGCCCGCTAATAAACCGAATAAGGTCTGGATCGGTTGGGTGCCAACGTGGCTCGCTGCCGTCGTTCATCCAGCTGCCTGTCGTTGGTGCATCATCAGAAAACTCAATAAATTGAAGATCGCTGCCATCCATATTTGCTATGGCATATCCCATTTGGATTCTTTCAGGGTGTACCGCCTGCACAAGGATTTTGCTGCCATCTGCATTTTCAACTTGAACACGTGAGTAATCGTTCTTGGCGAAACTACTGCCCGATGAAAGACTACCTATCGAGACTGCATCTGTTATGCGCGTCACACTCGTGTAAAAACTCGGGTCTAAATACGGTACGCCCAATATGGGTTTCGCAATGTCTGGACGGAGCAGAGACTGGATCCCTTCAATATAGGGAATATAACCAATCGCACCATTCTCTATTTCAAAGCGAATCGTGTCCCAAGTACTAAACCCTGCACTGTTTTTAGAGCGTACGCTGAACTGATAACTATTGGACTCTGGCAGCACTAAGTCTCTGTCGATGATGCTGCAGCTCTCATCACTGCAGTTTTCCGAGACCGAGTACTCTTGCAAATACAGCAGCGCACTTGAGGTGTTGGTGTCTTCAATCAGAACTTCAAAGTGGGTCACAGTGTCTGGGTGCGTGCTTTGATTCCAACGAAACAGCGGGGCTATGCCCGTGTCTATCAAGATGCCGTCTTCGGGAGATTGAATCTCAGGCATGTCAGGCGTCAAGCTGCTCAATAAGGTGTATTCAGCGATAGCCCACTCAGAGCTACCACGCGCTCCATTGGCGACGATACCAAACGACAAAGTGGTATTGGTAGGAAGAGCGCTGGTGTCGACGGTATAAGTGCATTCTCCCGTAGCATCACAGACGCTTTCGCGCTGCAGGTATGTTTGCTCTACTGTGGTGCCTTCCTGTAAATCTTGACTAACAATCAGGAATGATTGCGATAGATCTGGGCTGGTGTCCGTCCACGTCAAAATCAGTGGATCACTCACCAAAATAAGAGAACCATCTGCAGGCAGGAGATTGATTGGTGTCGCGGGCGCCTCAGGCAAACTGATTGTGTCTGCATAGACTTCTGCGCTGATGTCTACTTTATATAGATCGATAGCGGCGTCGTTATTCTCGTTACTGTCGAGGCTGTACCAATCAGAACTAAAGTAGGCTCGTAAACCGTCTCGGCTCAATGTGCCGTGCGGTTCAGCGTTATAGGTTTCACCCGAGCTATGAGTCCATGCGACTTGATACAAGCGCGGGTTTTCTGTCAATTCGATCAAGGTCAATCGATCACAGAGTGATGTAGAAATGGTACTGGTATCGACGCTATTCCCTGCACAGTTGTACGTAGACATTAGAGCCCAGCCTGGCACATCGTGACCACGTCCCGATAAATGCAAGGATGTATTCCCGTATTCAAACACGTCAAATAAAGTCACTACTTCGCCAGTGACTAGATCTGTCATAAACAAATCACCATATAGCGGGTCTGATGAATCGTTAAATATTACCGAGATATAGCAATCGTTACCGATTGCATTTGTACAACCATCGCCATGCTGGGTTTCACCCATGAGAAAGCGTTCTTCACTAAAATCTACGGAATACGATAACGTTTCGTCACGACCGGATATAACAACATAGTTCCCTGAAGGGGTGATTGATACGTTGTCATGATAATGATTGTCGTAGTCAATTGTGCCCAGCACAACACCACCATTACGTACATCAAACGAAACAAATCCAACAGACTCTTCATCGCCGTTTTCGATCGACCACGCCATTCTATTACCGTCAGCACTAAAATCACCTTCTAGACCCGTTGCTCCGTATAGATCACTCCCCCAATCGCTCGGCAGCTTTCCTGTTAAGTCAGAGAGCACCTTGATTTCATTTGTGGATACGCGGTATTCAAATACTTTCAAAGTGCCAAAAGAGCTGTTGCTACCTTGAATAAAGCGAATTAAATCGGGATCCGTTGGGTGCCACCGGGCTTCCACTTCATCGTGCAGTCGACTAAGGCTTGCAACATTACCTGTGGAATCAAACTCAATCAGGGAATAGTCACCGCCGTCACTATCCATCAAACCATAAGAAGTGATGAAGTTGGTGTTTGTGCCCTCCCATACACCGTAGATCAAGAGCATGCTGCCATCAGCATTCTCAATCGGAACCCTTGAATATTCCCCTTTGACTAAGGAATACCCATCTCTGTGGGAGACATAGTCAACCGAGTTGCTTAGTCGAGTCACCGTGCCCCCAAGTGGATCAACAACTGGAGCCAGTAAACTCGGTTTATCAACCACCTGTCTTGTTAGGCTTAATAAGCCGTCGACGTATGGAACCTCTGCACTAGCATTGCATTGCACAAAAAAACTCAGTGCGAGTAGTCCCAGGTAACGATTGACTTTACAATTGCGGATCATAAATAAGGGTTCCAAATACGCGTTATAAATCGACATTTTCTCTAAGCAACTTTTAGGTTGAAATGACCATTCGAGCCACCGAATATTCAAATATTTAAAGCGGCATAAGCAATTGTTTGCAACCATGATTTGGTACACAACCAAACCTTTGCAGGCAGCTAGCATGGCGGGATAGTTAAAAATATTCTGGCAGTGATTCACATTCTATTCCCGTACGTTAAGTAAGTGATCAAAATGTTTACCTAGATGGGTGTTCAGCCAGTTTCTGATCTGCTTATGTATCTTAAACGAAACAGCCAATATCAATTGAGCATAAAAATCTAATTCACAAGCACTAAATACAAAGTCATAAATACTGTTCACGGCAGAGGCAATAAGGAAAAGGCATATTATTAAGCAGCAATATCCTTGCGTCAGAGTGATGTGAATAACAATAAACCACGCTCAAATAAGGCATGCAAGATTTAACAGCTTGGGTAGTGGGGCGAACCAGATGATCTGTAGCGAGGCTAGTCCTGTTGCGCTCGCTCTGGACTTCACAGATATTATTGAAAGTGATGGCTGGGGAATATATCAGAGCTCAGTTTTTTACAACATTGACCTAAGAGTCAATGTCAGTTCTCTGAATGTAGCGAATGGCACAATAAATACACCCTATGGAATTTTCGAAGGTAGCGTCAGTGTTAACGATATGGCGCATATGCTGGTTAAGCATATATTCAATGAACCAGTCTAGTTAATGCGGGAACCTGGGTTTATATTTTGAGTTTTAGTTTTCGATTAAAAAATAGACTGAACCAGAAGATCACTAGAAGAACGCCAATCGACAGTTAGATATCCCTAGAAATCAGCGGTTGCTTCTTAACCAGGCTAATACAGTGTCTGCGTTTTCGCTGGGTGGGAACACCGGATAAAAAAACTTTTGAATTTTTCCATGCAAGGCAATAAGCGTAATTCGACAATAGAGCTGTTGCCCTGCTGCCTCGAAAGTCGACAAGCGTAGTTTTTTGACCAGTTGTAGCTGTTCATCGCTGAGTAACTCAAAGGGAAGTTCCAGGCGATTTTTGGCCTCTTGCTGATAGGCTGTGCTTTGACTACTCAAACCAAATACTTTTGTATCTAGCGCTGACAACTCGGCATAGTGATCTTTGAAGCCACATGATTGCGGCGTGCATCCCCGCGCACCGGGGATCTCATCCCAGTTGTCTGGCAATGGTGTATCCGGCCGACCAGTCATTGGGTAGATGTACAGCACGACATAGCCTTGTATTTCACTCAAAGTGACACTTGCGCCATCTGTAGCTGTCAATGCAATGTTGGGCAACACTAGACCGTCGAGGTGGTCAGCAGCTCCATCGTCCTCTGGCACAGGTAAGTTACCTGGTAATTGGGTGAAATTCATTGAGACTTTCCTGCTGTCAGTAAATAAGTTTTAGGGGTGCGGCTTCGTTTTGTGTAATCACTCCGGCAGACGGCTGCTAAACAAAGACTACAAGGCGTTATAACCAGAATAACCACTCTCGAACCGTGTCCGGCCGCTGGCAAGAAACTGATCAAAATCCCAGCGGGCATCACAGACGTTGACCATATATTCGGGCACTGGCATATAGGTGAGTGCACTAATTTGATCACCGGATGGCGAGTAGACTTGCACTTCATTACGTTTGTACATCACCCCTTCAAAACGATCCAAGCGCTGCCAAACAGCATCGTTGATGTCTCGAAACAGCAGCCCTTTTACCCTCTCACCTGGGTATCCAATGAGTGCCGGAAACGGCTGCTGTATAACTGCGCGGCAACTGTGATCGTCTAGCGTAACCGGCTCGTAGTTAAGCTTCTCACCGCTGACTTCAAGCATGATGTCATCACACATCAAAGTACCGTAGGCAAATAGGTGTGGCATTCAGAATTCCTCAGTATCTAACTTTCTATAACAGTGCATTATTAGGTCAGCAACATTTCTCGGCAACTCTTTAAACTGCGCAACTGAGCACCTTGCTGATTAAAGTTCTCCGGGCTCAACCACGTCTGCATCATCTGCTTTATAGCTGGCCATTCACTGTCGATGATCGAGTACCAAGCGGTGTCACGATTTCGGTTCTTGTACACTGTTGCCTGACGAAAAACACCTTCAGGTACAAACCCAAACCGTTGTGCTGCTGCACAACTTGGTGCGTTTAAAGAGTCGCACTTCCATTCGTAGCGACGATAGCCTAACTCGTCAAAAACCCGTGCCATCATCAGATACATCGCTTCCGTGGCAACCGGTGTTCGCTGCATCAGTGGCGAGAAATGCAAGTGCCCTACTTCAATGGCACCAACATCGGGACTAATTCGCAGGTAGCTGGCCAAGCCCACCGGTTGCTGTTGCGCGTCCAAGATGGTGTGGAAGTGCGGATCAGCAGATGCACTAACAATGCTCAACCAATTGACAAAGTCTTTTGCATTATCAAACGGGCCATAAGGGAGATAAGTCCAATTGCCGTGCTTGTTATCGCGGGCAAAAGCATCAAACAGTGCTTCGCCGTGAGCCGCAACGTCTGTGCTCACAAGGCTACAATAGCGCCCTTGCATCGGTGTATCTGCTGGTCGTTCACAAGGCTGCCAGTCTGAAAGTGTTAATCCTACAGGTTGCTCAAGCGCATTACGCGTACTACTGATAGTCATGGTTGTCTCCACTGTGTGCGAGTGTAGATTGCAGCTAATTTGTTACGAATTCCAGTGCCATATCCATGAGTTCGAACAGGCCGTAAGCTTAAGATAAACGCAAAACTTCGCAGCTTCCTGCGACAATACTGAAAACCAGCTTTTGATGAGATTTTTTGGATGTTAAAACTTCGCCATTTTACAGCGCTATCGCTTTTGTATCTTGCGGCCCCAGCCAATGGTGATGAGCCATTGAGCGAATCTATGCAGTCCTCGGTGCAAGCGCTATGTAACACCATGAAAGCTTGTACATTAGCGCAGGTCGAATCGGAAAAACCTATCTCCGCAGCGATGCAAAAAATGATCGATCAGATGAGTGGTGAGGCCTGCCATGCAATGCATAGTAGTTTCACCGCCATGCCCGAAGACGAAGCCTTAAAAAAACAAGCTCAAGCCTGTTTAGATTCCATGTCCTCGCTCAGTTGTGGCGGCTTAGAAGCACTGGGCAGCGGCACCACTCCGGCCTGCGAAGAGTTTGAGAAGCACACTAAAGCGTACCAATAAAACTGCTGGTTATCGGCTTGTGAATGCAAAGAAGCAAATAGCAGCACTAATATCCTCTATTTCGCCAACTTTGACCTCAAAAGTGCCGCAAAATGCGGTAATCTCAACAGTCCATTCAAATTACCGACGTATAGAAAGAGACCCATGGCAAACTACACGCTCGAAAACACCCGCATCGCGGCCTGCACCCCACTGCTTACCCCAGCTGAGCTGCACGCGCAGCACCCGCTGAGTGACGCCGCTGCTAACAATGTGGCCAAAGGCCGTCAGGCAGTGCGAGACATCCTAGACGGCAAAGATCATCGTCTAATGGTGATCTCTGGACCTTGCTCAATTCACGACACAGATGCGGCGATTGAGTATGCCAAGCGTCTAAAGGCGCTGAGTGAAAAAGTCCAAGACAACCTGCTACTGGTGATGCGAGTGTATTTTGAGAAGCCACGCACTACCGTTGGTTGGAAAGGCTACGTCAACGATCCGGATATGGATGACAGCTTCAAGCTGGAAAAAGGCCTCAAGCAGGCGCGCTCTCTATTGACGGCCTTCGCCGATATGGACCTGCCAACCGCCACTGAAGCACTCGATCCAATTTCGCCTCAATACTTGGGTGACCTATTCAGCTGGTCCGCTATCGGTGCCCGCACTTCTGAGTCACAGACCCATCGCGAGATGTCTAGCGGTTTGTCTACTCCAGTTGGCTTCAAAAATGGCACCGACGGCAGTTTGCAAATCGCCATCAACGCCTGGCAGTCGGCTGCATCACCGCACCGCTTTATGGGTATCGATGAAAACGGCAAGGTATCTGTACTCGAGACTCGTGGCAACCCGCATGGACACGTGATTCTGCGCGGTGGCAAAGAACCCAACTACGACGCTAGCCACATCGCTGCAGTAGAAGCCGAATTAGAAAAAGCCAAGCTTGGTGCCAAGTTGATCGTCGATTGCAGCCATGGCAACTCGCACAAAAACCATGAGTTTCAGCCTGTAGTCGCACGCGACTCTGTCGAGCAAATCACGGCGGGCAACAAGTCTATTTTGGGCTTGATGCTCGAGAGCCACTTGCATGCTGGCAACCAAAAGCTAGCTGACCCTGCGGATCTCGCCTACGGAGTATCAATCACCGACGCCTGCATAGACTGGGAAACAACCGAAACTCTACTGCTGGAAATGAGCGAAAACCTGGCGCAGCCGCTAAAAGCCCGCGCTGCCCACAGTACCGCCGTAGAAACAGCTTAGGTTTAAGTCAATTGCCGCCAACACACTGTTGGCGGTTTTGATTTGCGAGCTCTTGCAAATCAATTTCTCTTAAAGGTTTACCCATAAAAACCAGCACTAGTTTCACTTAATGATTGGGCAACTTATGGTTCGCATTAGAAACTACCGTGATGAAGATGCGCCGCTCTTATGGCAGCTTTTTTTCAATACCGTTCGCACCATTAATCGTAAAGATTACTCAGAGGCTGCAGTGAGTGCATGGGCGTCTGATGATGTAGATCCAATAAGCTGGCAGCATAAAATGCGGGAAATAACCCCCTTTGTCGCAGAGATCAATGAAAAAATTGTGGGTTACTCAGACTTACAAGATGACGGTCTTATTGATCACTTTTTTTGCCACCATGAACATCAAGGCCAAGGTGTTGGCAGAGCGTTAATGCAACATATATTTACAGATGCAAGCAACCGCGGCATCAACAGACTGCACTCCCAAGTCAGCTTAACGGCCCAACCTTTTTATCTGCACTTGGGATTTAAAGAACTCAAACGGCAACAAGTGGAAGTTCGTGGTCAGATACTGGAGAACGCTGTCTTGGAAAAACTCTTAGAGAGCTAAGCTCTTGTCGGGCTGAGCGAGTCTCGCAGCAACCAATCAACGGTTCATTCAAATACCCTTCCCTCCCTTCCAATATGTAAAACAACGTAAGCATTTCAATAGAGCTACGTTATATTACATAGCTTGCATTATTTCTTAGTCATTCACTACTCGAAGATAAGTATAAGAAGGCAACTTTATCGCCACATGAATAAACCGTATTATCAGCAATAGGAAGAAGACCAACCAATTTGGAGTACTCCTTGTCCACCCACTCCCCTCTACTAGACAAACCTTGGGCACCCACACTATTACGCCTCGCTATCCCCGGTGTGATTGGTGCTGTTGTCATGTCCTCGTTGCAGGTGGTCGAAGCGTATTTTCTCAGCAGCTACGGCGCTGAAATATTAGCGGCTGTGGCTGTTGTGCTGCCGCTATTTATTCTACAAGGCATGTTCTCAGCGGGCGCAATTGGCGGCGCCATCAGTGGCTCTGTCGCTCGAGCTATGGGCGGTGGCGATAGCGCAAGAGCCAGCGCTCTGCTCGCATCGGCGGTCATCATCGCGCTCATTGGTGGCAGCTTAATGGCCTTGTTGCTCATCAATTGGGGTCATCACGTCTATCGCTGGGCAGGCCTAGAAGGTGAGCTTCTACAAGTTGCCGAGCAATACGCCTGGTGGATTTTTATCGCACAACCCGCCTATTGGCTGATGAACATGCTGTGCTCGGTACTACGCGGCACTGGCGACCTAGCGCGCCCCGCTTGGGCCATGTTAGTCACTGTCATTAGCTACGCTTTTTGGGCCTACTTGTTATTACCCGAACCTGGAGCCGCGCAAGAAGTCGTTATGCAAAGCGCCGGGCAAGCGATGGCTTTGAGTTTCATTGCGGGTCTGATCAGCATCGTGATTTTGTACATTTACGGGCACCGCCCGATCGACATAAATCTGTCGGCTTTTCATCCCGAAGTGCTTGGCGCTGTGCTGCGTCAAGGTCTGCTCGCCGCAAGCCAGTAGGTGATGACCATCGTCTATTCCCTGGTAGCCACAGCATTGTTTGCTCGCCTTGGATTGCACTGGCTCGCCGGTTACGGCTTATCTGTGCGACTGGAACTATTGATGGTGCCTTTTATCTTCGGCATCGGTGGAGCCCTAATTGCTATGGTTGGTGCCTATGTGGGTGCCGGTCGCCGCAAGGAGGCCATCGCCATCGCATGGCGTGGCATATTCGCCAATGCAGCACTTGTCGGCCTAATTGGCATCATCTTCTCCATCTGGCCCAGCCTGTGGTGCCAGCCAATGGCAGACGGCCCTGAAACCGCAGCATTGTGCGAGAGTTCGCTGCGTGTGATGGGCCCAACCTATGCCTTTTTAGCATTAGGACTAGGCTTGTATTTTTTCGAGCCAAGGTTTGAATACGCTCATCTACCCAGTAGCTGGAGCCGCTCTAAGGTTCGCCATCGTCACTTTGCTGTTCTGGTTTTCCACGGAAGAAACCTCACCTCAAGTCTTATTGTGGTGTGTCGCAGCAGCAGTAGTTTGTTACGGCGGCGTGACGGCTATCACACTTGCGATGGGGCCTTGGAGAAAGTAAGAAGGAACTGAAATCTGCGAAGATGCTCTGTCTATTGTTGTATCTCTAAAATATCAATGCCGAGAAAAAATAGCCGACGAGTGTCGGCTGTATACATAGAACGAGAGCTAAGCCAAACGAAGTGGCAGTTTGCGCAATCGCTTGCCAGTGACTGCCGCTATTGCATTGGCAACCGCTGGTGCTATCGGTGGCAAGCCAGGCTCGCCGACACCCGTAGGAGCTTCCGCAGAGGCCACAATATGCACTTCAACTTCAGGCATTTGATTCATACGTAACACTTCATAGTCGTGAAAGTTAGACTGTTGTACTTCACCGTCTACCAGAGTTATTTCACTGCTCAGTGCGGCTGACAAACCAAAACCGACAGAACCTTCCATTTGTGCACGGATCACATCAGGGTTGATGGCAACCCCACAATCAACCGCGCAGACAACGCGATCAACGGTAAAGCTATCTCCGTCAACAGTGACCTCTGCAACTTGAGCAACGTAGGTATTAAACGATTTGTGCACAGCTATTCCACGGCCCTTTCCTTCAGGCATCGCCGTTCCCCAACCCGCTTTTTCAGCTGCCATTTTAAGTACTGCCAGCTGACGTGGTTCGGCGCCCAAGCGCGCAGCACGGTAATCTACAGCATCTTTACCCACTGTCGTGGCCAATTCATCAATAAAGGTCTCAACGACAAAAGCCGTTTGTGAATGTCCAACCGAACGCCACCACAACACTGGCACGCCAGGGGTAGTGGTGTGCAGCTCCACCTGTAGATTGGGGATTTCGTATGCCATATCAGCGGCACCTTCCACTGATGAGTGATCCACCCCATCTTTCACCATAAATGGCTCAAAGGCTGTACCTGTCATGATCGAACTGCCAACTACACGCTGTAGCCACCCTTGCACATCTCGGTTGGCATCCAGCCCAGCGCGCATGCGATGGACATACTGCGGTCGGTAGTAGCCCGCACGCGTATCATCCTCTCGGGTCCACACCATTTTCACCGGTGTGCCTTTTACGGCTAGGGCGATTTGTGCGGCCTCAGCGATGTAATCAGAGACAATATTACCCCGACGACCAAAACTGCCACCTGCGTATAGCGTGTTAATTTTAACCTTGTCAGCTGTCACACCTGCGACCTGCGCTAGAACATTTTGATCCAAGCCGTGCAACTGGTTACCGTTCCAAATTTCTATGCCTTCGTCGTCAACACGAACCACGCAATTCATAGGCTCCATAGCGGCATGGGCAAGATAGGGCAGCTCGTAAACAGCATCCAGCACTTGATCTGCGTTTTCGATGGCGCTGACAGTTTCGCCTCGACTAACCGCTGCTGCCCCTGTTGTCTCCGAGAGCGCAATATACTCAGCGTTTAACTTGGCGCTGTCAGCGCGAGAAGCGGCACTCTCATCCCAGGTGATATTAAGCAGGTCGCGTCCCTTTTTCGCACTCCAATAATCCTTTGCGATCACTGCAACACCGTTCGCAACAGTGACGACTTTTTCGACACCGTTTGACGCCAGCGCTGCGGCATCATCAACCGATGCCACCTTTGCACCAAAGCGCGGAGGATGTGCGACCAAAGCCGTCAACATGCCTGGCAGTTGAACATCTTGCGTGTAGATCGCCGTGCCGTCAGTTTTTCCAGTATCTTTACGCGGTATTTTTGTGCCGATTAATTTAAAATCTGCCACGTCTTTTAGCTTGAGTCCGTCAGCTTCTGGTACGGGCAATGCGGCGGCGGCTTGTGCAAATTCACCAAAGCTCGCACTCTTACCCAAAGCATGGCTAAGCACGCCAGCGGATACGTTTATCTCAGCTGCAGGCACCTGCCAGTTCTCCGCCGCAGCTGCCACCAGCATCGACCGCGCAGCCGCACCCGCCTGACGCATCTGCATAAAAGAGTTAGCTATAGCTGTGCTGCCACCAGTGCCTTGCATGCCGAAGAGAAAGTTTTTGTATCGCTCACCATCGGCGGGTGCTGCTTCGGCAACTACCTGCGCCCAATCTGCATCTAACTCTTCAGCCACCAGTGTACATAGGCCCGTATAAGTACCCTGACCCATTTCCAAGTGCTTAATGACAACCGTCACGCTGTTGTCTGTGCCAATTCTCACAAAGGCATTCGGCGCAAGCTCTGTTGCTGCTGACGTGGCGACACTAGTGGAATCAGCCAACGCGGGCGCGGCCTGTACACCGATGGCCAATCCGGCCCCACCAATACTCATCAGTTTTATAAATGAGCGACGGCTTGCTTCCGTGCGACTCAAAGTTTGCTCAGCGTTAGAATTGCGAGCGATAGACTCGACACTAGCGATTAATCTTTCGTATTTCATGGCTCTTTCCTCAGCTCAGATCGGCGGCAGCGGTTTTAATGGCCGCACGTATGCGCACGTAGGTATTACAGCGACAGATATTTCCACTCATGGCTTGATCGATCGCCGCATCATCAGGGCTGGAATTGCCTTGTAACAAGGCCGTGGCCGACATTAGTTGTCCCGACTGGCAATAGCCGCACTGCACGACCGCGTGGTCTTCCCATGCTTTTTGCAAAGCTTTGCCAACGTCAGAGCCATTGCCCTCTATTGTGGTGATATTTTTTCCGGCGGCGACGGCGATAGGAAAAGAGCAACTGCGCACCGGCGCTCCGTCGACGTGTACTGTGCAGGCGCCACACTGGGCGATGCCGCAGCCAAATTTTGTACCTGTCATCTGCAAGCTGTCGCGCAACACCCACAACAAAGGTGTGTCTTCAGCGGCGTCAACTTCGTGCTCAACTCCATTAATAGATAATTTTGTGGCCATGAGGCTCTCCATTGCATGTTGTTTTTTTTAAGACGGAAGGACAAAAGGACGGGTTGTTTGCAGTACAAACTTTAGTCTCTAAGGTGTCAAGCCTGTTAGTCAAAAGCTCCAAGACTTTTGCACAATCCTCCACCAAGCTGGTGAGCAGCTAGCCATCAATGACATAATCTAACTCAACTACTCCGCACATGAGATCAACATGCACCGGGCACTAGCCGACTCGATTCAGCATCTATGCACTGATGAAAACTGCTTTACGCAACCCTTGCCAGGGCTCGCGGTGTTTAGCTGCAACATAGGCTATAAACGTTGGCCGATGGTTTATGAGCCGCGCGTTTGCCTAATCGCCCAAGGACGTAAGCGCGTGTATTTGGGCACCCGCTGTTATGAGTACGACGCGCACAGCTACCTTATAAACCCGCTGACACTGCCTGTAGAAGCTGAGATAGAGCTGCCATCTGCTGAGCAACCATTTCTGGGTTTGAGCTTGGAAATCGACCGAACCATGGTGCGCCAGATCATCTCCGAGATGGGTAGCTTCAGCCCCACACAACAGGCAAACGGTAACCAAAATGCAGTGCAGGCAAGCCCTATTACCGAGCGCCTTCTCGACGCTGTGACACGTTTATTGCAATCCATTGATGACCCAATGGAGCAGGCAATACTAGTACCTAGTATCTGGCGTGAAATCTATTTTGAGGTGCTGCGCGGGCCTCACGGTCTCCTTTTACTCAACAGCGTGGAAGCCGACATCGAAGCCAGTCGTATGGCGCCCGTTATCCACTACATTAATGCCAAATTTGATCAAAAACTTGATATCAAAACCTTGGCCGAAGTGGCACACATGAGCCCATCGAATCTGCACGAGCACTTTAAACAGATGACCGATCTATCCCCGATGCAGTACATCAAAAACTTACGACTGCATCGAGCACACTCAAAAATACTAGGCGGCCAAGCAATTAACCAAGCGTGTTATGAAGTTGGCTACCACAGCCCTTCGCAATTCAGTCGTGAGTTCAAACGCTTTTTTGGTGTCAGCCCCCGAGAGGCTGCTCAAGCAGGCTATGCGGAGACCGCCTACCTACAATGAACACATCAAACCTAATGATTCTCAATACCCTCGCGACGGCTATAGCCAAAAACCAGAACTGCGCATTGATTACTCTAGTGGCAGCTGAGGGTTCGTCGCCAAGGCCAGTAGGCTCACAAATGTTTATCGACGCCGACGGCAATCGCCACGGCGTTATTTCTAGTGGTTGTATAGAGGCCGCCATCACCGAGCAGGCTTTGCAAGCGATGCAGGCTGGCCAGTCTCGTCTTCTACGCTACGGTAAGGGCTCGCCGTGGATAGATCTGCAACTACCTTGCGGAGCGGGAATTGACGTACATATCGCGGTGAATCACGATAAAAAATTAGTAGACGATACTCGCCGCCAGCTATCTCAACGCAAACCCGTTGATTGGGCACTGCAATCAGATAATTTACAGTGGCTTGATGCAGCTAAAGCTGCTTTGCCATCAGAGACACTGTTGCATTATGTTCCCGAACGGCAACTGCTAGTGGCCGGCCGTGGCCCTGCGCTCGCCAGCTTGGCCGCCATCGCTAGTCAGTGCGAAATCGCTGTACACGGCATTTCACCGGAGCAAGGTGACCTAGACATCGCGTTCCCCTTTTGCCGCAGCATACAATTACTCAGTCATCCCCAAGACTTCAAAGCGCCCGCGCTCGACCGCTGGAGCGGCGCAGTATTGTTATTCCATGACCACGATTGGGAGCCGAAATTGATAGCGCAATTGCTCGAATCTGATGCCGCCTACCTGGCTGCACTTGGAAGCCCTCAGAGCCACCAGTTACGATGCGAGCTGCTGAGAGAAATGAACATCAGCGATGAAAAGATAGCGCGTTTAAAAGGGCCTGCTGGCCTAGATATAGGGGCACGTTCTCCGGCGGAAATAGCGCTCTCGATTGTCGCAGAATTTGTGCAATCCCTAACGAAGCAATCTGATGTTAACTAAGTCGCTTAGCATCTATTAGAGAATAATCTAAAAAATCGATGACTGAGTGCGCGTAGTAACAGCCTCAAGCACTTTGATACCTTGGTAAGAGTTGCCCTTCTCGTTGAGCTTAGGGCTCCAGACGGCAATACTGTACTTGCCAGGGTGCACCGCTGCTATGCCACCACCTACTCCACTTTTGCCTGGCAAACCAACTCGGAAAGCGAACTCCCCCGCTTCATCGTAGAAGCCGCACATTTGCATTATAGAATTAATTCTTCTGGCCCGCTGTGAACTCACCACCTTTTTTTCACTGACAGGGCATTTACCTTCATTGGCTAAAAAGAGAAAAGTTTGTGCCAGCTCGTTACATGTCATCTCAATTGAGCAAAGATGAAAATAAACATCTAGTACTGTATCAACATCATTATTGAGATTACCAAAGCCTTTGCAAAGGTTAGCTAAGGAGTAGTTTTTAAAGCCTGTTCTTTTTTCTGACTCAAAAACCCGTGAGCAATAATCAATGTCAGAATTACCCGATATTTCTCGGACAAATTGAAGAATCTCTTCTTTGGGGTTATCTAAGTGATCGATCAACGCATCACAAACCACGATGGCACCTGCATTGATTAAAGGGTTTCGAGGGAAACCTTGCTCGTATTCCAATTGCACCAGCGAATTGAATGCGGTGCCCGAAGGCTCAACGCCGACACGCTTCCAAAGATCTTCTCCCATAACCTGAAGAGTAAAAGTTAAGGACAACACTTTTGAGACGCTTTGAATAGAAAATTTATCTTCGCAATCTCCACAACTATAACTATCGCCACCAACAGTCAATAAGTGAATTCCAAGCTTGTCGGCTTCAACATTTGCAAGCTCGGGTATGTACGAAGCTACCTTGCCTGGGTTTGCTAAGGCTTTCACTTCAACGACGATGTCATCGATAATTTGCTGGTAATCTTTCTGCATATATAAATATTTAGCTCAGTGTTTATGGGATCAGAACATCAGTCAACAAAACTAATTTAAGGCTCGAACGGCAAGCCTTCAAAATCAAAAAGTTTGCCACTATCCTCCAGCTCTAGAACACCCATCACTTTAATCAGCTGGTCTGCAATAAAATCTGGCTTGTTCAATTGCTGCTCTGTTAGGCCTTTTTGAAATGGCGCAGACAAAGCCGTGTCAGTGGTGCCAGGCTGCAAGCCTACTACCTTGACAGGTCGCCTAGTGTTTTTACATTCGATAGCAAAGTTTTTGATCAGCATATGCAATGCAGCTTTGCTGGTGCGGTAGGCGTGCCATCCTCCGAGTCGGTTGTCACTCACGCTGCCGACCCGCGCAGATAATATTCCTATAGTCATCGCATGCTTTTTTTCAGCACGCAGTAGCAATTGCTTTAGCAAAAGTGCGGGTCCGGCCGCGTTGACATCAAAAGCAAAATGCAAGTGCTCTCGATCAAGATTTTTAAAAGTCTTTTCTGGTTTTGTATTTTGGTCGTGCAACCAACCGCTAGCGACAAACACCCAATCGAAAGTATCGTTAGATGTTAGTTGCTGCAGCGCAGACGAAATACTCTCATCACTACAAAGGTCCAATGCGATATCAATGACATTACCTTCAAGTGGCAGCAGTTTATCTAGGTCACGCGCCATGCGGACTAACCGCATCTGCGGGTTTAGTTCGAGCAGACGCTGACAGTAGGCCTGACCAATACCACCACTTGCACCGACCACAAGCGCATTTTTTGGCATTTGATCAGGTGAGCTCGGCCGTGTATGCAAAAGCGATTTCGACTGCACGCTATCACGAGACAGGTGGGTGACGGCTTGATGTGGCTTTGCGTAACTCAGATGCCCCAAAAGCTGGGTTTGGTGGTAGGTATCTAAACTGCTAACTGCTACTGTACCCGCCCGCTCGAGAGAGATAAATCCGTCATCTGACACGATGTCGTCAGGTAATTCAATGCTGACTATTTCACCGATGACAAAAGTGGTGCGGTTAATATCAAAGGCGTGCTGCTCGCGAAACTCCAGACCTAACTTAATGCGTGACTGCTGCACAAAAGGTGCTGAAAAGTTTTCTTGCCACTGCTCATTCAGGCCAACCTCATCGAACTCAGATACATCGTCTGGATAGCGTGCTGAACTTTGATGCGCCTGCTCGAAGATATCAGCATGCACATGGTTGAGTGTGTATACGCCTGTGCTCAAGATGTTCTCTAGTGTGCCGCGAGGCACCGTATGTGGACGCATCACCATTCCCACTAAAGCTGGGTTAGCACCCAGGTGCACCACTGACGAAACTATAGACAAGTTACTCGTGCCATCACCATTAGACGTGCCCACCATGTTGGCACTTTTAAAGCCGGACAGCGAGTTGATAAACAGCACTCGGAAACGATCATCCAGAGCCTTTATGTCAGATTTATCGAGCTTCATATGAATCAACCAAGTTTAAATGTGAACATAAAGGCCACTGCCAAGTTGTATGGCAAAGTCAGCTTACTCGACTACTCGCTTTGATCTACAAGGATCAAAGCATCTGTGTCAAAGCCGCGCTGTGAAGCTTCCGAGACGAAGCGCTGCATCAATTCAGGTTCTACAGTAGGTGTTCTCGACAAAAACCACAGGTAATCCAAATCTGGTCCAGAGACAAAAGCGTATTGGTAGTCTTCTTCGTCTAAATCAAATACAACGTATGACCCGTAAAAAGGCCCAAAGAAGGATACCTTGAGAAAGCCCTCGTCAGTCGATTCGACAAAATAAGCTTTACCTTCAGCATCTTTCCACTTTCCCTTTTTCTCCGAGTATCCTCGGTTCAATACAGAGACACCACCATCAGGTCGCAGCGCGTACTCGGCAGATACTTTACTTAGCCCCCGTTCAAAAGAGTGATCGAGGCGTGCAATCTCATACCATTTGCCCAAATAGCGCTCGAGCTCAAAGTTTTGCACGGGCTTCACTTGTTCTGGCATGCCCGTGCAAGCCGTTAGCAGTAGGCAACATAACACTAATAGATTTTTCACAGAATTTCAGCGACCTCAACGAAGAAAAAAACAGACTAACACGCGCATCTTGATGATGGCGAAGGAGTGGAACAAAAAATTGGACATCGAGAAGATACGTGCCTGACTAGCACCTTAACATGCAGTTTAGTGCCTTGGACTTATTGCCAACCTTGGACCCAACAAGCGGTATCTTTGAGATCTCGCCACTGAATGGGGTACGTCCTCTTGGACATCACAGATTCGATTAAACAGTTAAGTACACCGCCATCTTCGTCGTACTCTACCTCAGTGACTACAAAGTGCAGCTCTTTGGCAACCGGTTGCAATGCGGTCCATTTGCTGTGCAACAGTTTTTTGGGATGGATTTTATTCACTAACTTTCACCTAGTCTGCAGTAACTATCTAAGACAAAAGAACCCTAGCGCTGGTTCCCCGCCTTCAACTGCAATCTAACACTATTTAACCACTGTAAGTAAGATGAAAGAACAGTTCAACAAATGGCATAGAACTACTGCAGTTCTTTTTCAAACCTCCAGGTTTCTAGCCTGAATACCCCTTCTGAAGTATCTAAGTCTTCTATCATTTTACCCACGTTGCTCCAACCGCTTTTCTGGTAAAAACGTTCGGCACGCGCGTTACCAATAGAACACGCCAACCAAGCTTTTTTAACACCAGATTTTTGCAAGTTAAACTCAGCATCTTCAATAAGTAAAGCTGCGGCTCCTGTACCTCTTGCAGCGTCTGAAACAAAGAGTTGCTGCAACTCTTCACCCACGATGTAACAAATGCCAACAGGCGATCCAACATCACCAAATACTCGAATAATGCTGAGACTCAGCTGAGTGCGGTCTAAGAAAGACTCATAAGTTCGCAGTTCCACAAGTGCGCTGGGTACAATTTCAGCGTGTGCATCGTGCCAGCTTCGCCACCAAAGATCAGCAATAGCAGAAATTTCAAAAGACTCAGCAGGTCTTATTGGCATGGTGTTCATTCCTTTTCATTTTTAAGTCTGACAAGGTGCGGTTTCTACACAACAGCAAAGCCATGACTCTTGGCTTTATGGCCACTTGTATAACGACTGAGTTTGCCTATTACTCACAACAGGGGCAAGGCTACAAAGCAGGAGATCACGACCGTTGCACGCCCAGGCATTAGAAAAATTACTGACATGCCCTATTCGCCGCGAAGTTTCTACTATTTTGTTTACCTTTGCTTTTCGAGCTAGATGAAATTGGCTAAATGCCTGCGGCAATGAAGCTGAATCATCCATTTGCTCGGCGAGTGCATAAGAATCTTCAATCGCCTGCGCACCGCCTTGACCAAGGTTTGGTGTCATCGCATGTGCCGCATCTCCCAGAAGTACGACAGAATCTTTCGACCACTTTTTCAATGGTGCTAGGTCGTTTAGGGGCCCTTCAATTATCAAGTTTGCTTCTGTGCTCTCGATAATGTCATTCACTGGATTAAAATACTGATTAAAAATCTTGATAAGCGCGTGCTTCCCCTGCTTATCCTGGCTTGCCTCATTCTTTTGATGGCTCGTGGCAAACCAATAAACTTGTCCGGCAGCAATTTGCACAAACCCAAACCTGGTTCCATGCCCCCACAATTCGGTGAGTTGAGCACCCCACTTTATATCAAGATCAAGCTTTGCCACCCCACGCCAGCAAACCTGCCCAGAGTATCGAAGCTTGCTGTCCGGAAATATGGATTGCCGGACTTTTGATCTAAGTCCGTCAGCACCAATAAGAAAGCGCCCATCGTGCTTATGGCCATTTTTGAACAATGCCTCAATACCATCGGCGGAGCTTCTTAACTCAGCAAACTCGTGACCAGTAATTACCGCCCCATCTCCCAAAGCATCTAGCAGTACACGCTGTAAAGCACCGCGATGAAGAGCGATTGTCGGGTACTGGCCCTCATTTTTCGAATAGGTGGCAGAATTTCTGGAAAGCAGTTTTCCTTTGTGGTTAACGACTGAGAGAAACTTTATGGGATGGCCTTGATCCTTAACTCGACTGGCGAGACCGTATTGAGCGAGCACAGCCAAAGCATTGGGTGGTACAAGAATTCCGGCACCGAGTGGAGCTAACTCAATAGCGGCTTCAAATACCGAGGTTTCAATACCTCTAGCTTTCAAAGCAATTGCTGTAGATAGACCTCCAATGCCCGCACCAATAATAACGCCCTGCATTTAATCTCCACCACCTGTGCTAATCACAATCAATTACTACTGAAAAAAATGCCTTCAGTACTTTCTATTTCTGTCATGATTTTTAGCTTGCCGTTCGTTGCCTCTTTTGTAATTACCCGTAAGCCTCGCAAGCAACTGCTGCAAGTCTGATAAGTCACAATCTGCTAACTCTTCTTTTAACATTCTCGCCTTTTCTCCACGCAAAACCGCTGCTTTTTTTCCGTGATGGAAAACATGATATTCATCACGATAGACTTCAAAGGAAAAACCTAAATCATCCGGCATGTTCATTTCCTTTCTTTTAGGCGTTTATTTTCTATTCTCAAGAAAATTCAAACAAATCTTGTAAGCCTGATAAGCAACGGCTGCAGCAACAGTGCCGCCAAATAGTTGCGCTATTGGCCACATCGATGCACCGCCATCTTGATAGGGAAGAAAATACTCTGTGAAAAGAATAAACAACAGCAGTACAAACCAAGGAACTGCAGCGGCGATAATGCCTGTGAATTTCGATTTAAATCTAAGTGCGCAAAGTATTCCCCATAACGCCGATGGGACCACGAGCGCAGACCAAGCAAGAAGAGTATGCATTTTCGATTCCTTAGCAATTCATCTCAATCAACAAGTGTTTCAGCAAAGCAAATCAGAACTGCATATTAGCATTGACTCCCCCGACATTTGGAAGAGCCTAGGCCCCAATCACCATTGCGGACAGAAGCGTGCAATTGGCTAACTTTGTGTCCTGCTTCTGGGATATACGCACAACAAGCAGGCCTCCAGCCAACAAAACATCGAACCGAATCCGAGCAACCCACCGCTCGCTCTATCCGATAAATCAGATAAATTCATGAAAACCGGGCAATTAACACCAATATATGCCCGTTTTCGGGCATATTACTAAACAATATCCCGCCAGATACCTATATTAGCCTCATGTCCCAAGAACAGATCCCTGAAGAGCTACTGCAACACCTGTGTTACAGCAGCCGACTAACAGCCCACGAAGCACGAAATTTAGTCGCTGAGGTGCTCGCTTACTACGGCGAGACCGCAGAGGTTTTTGTGCGCCGTCGGCACTTAGAGCTGCAATCGCAGGGGCACAACAACAAACATATTTATCAGCAACTGCTGCTGGAGTTACAACAGCGCCGGTTTCCGGCAGCGCAACTCAGCGAGCGACAGATCAGACGCATGATTTACGGCTGATAGAAATAAAAGGTATTGATGAGGAATAAATTATGTGCGGAATAATCGCCTACACAGGCAAACAACAAGCAGCGCCAATATTAATGGACGGCTTACGCCGCCTAGCCTATCGCGGCTACGACTCAGCCGGCGTAGTGGTGCAAAATCGCAGCAAACTAAAGGCTCAGCGTGCTGCGGGCAAGCTAGAGAATTTAGCAGCACGCAAACCCGAGTCCATTAAAGGCACTTGCGGCATGGGCCACACACGCTGGGCTACACACGGCGAGGCCACAGAGGCCAACGCGCACCCGCACCTCAGCAGCGATCAACGTGTGGCGATAATTCATAACGGTATTATCGAGAACGCGGACCAGCTGCGCGCCAAGTTAATTAACGAAGGCATCGAATTTTTATCCGAAACTGATTCCGAGGTGCTGGCACATTTAATTCGCCGAGAGCTCGATTCTGAAAGCAGCCTACTGGATGCCGTGTGCAATACCTTAAAAATCATCCAAGGCACCTACGGGTTGGTAGTTATCGATGCGGAGCAACCCAGCACTCTAGTAGCAGCTCGTGCCGGTAGCCCGGTAGTTATAGGCATTGGTGATGACGAAATGCTTGTTGCCTCCGATACCACAGCCCTTGCCAGCCACACCCGAGAAGTCAGCCACTTGCTCGATGGTGACGTTGCATTGATCACGCCTAAAGGCATGCAAGTGCGCTCATTGGACACAGGGCTACGAGAGCCTCAAACCACGCAACTGGACGAGCATACGGCTGAGACAGGTTTGGGAGAATTCCCAAACTACATGCTCAAAGAAATATTTGAGCAACCCGAGTCACTGGCCCGCACTTTGGGCGGCAGACTAGACAAGCGATTCAACACCGTGCGACTTGGCGGATTAAATGTCAGTGCACGCGAACTGCTAGACGTACGTGCTGTAAAAATTCTTGGTTGTGGCACAGCCTATTATGCGGGCCTAAGTGGCGCTCATATGATCGAGAGCCTTGCTCGCCTGTCCGCCAGCGCGGAGCCAGCTGCCGAATTTCGATATCGCAACCCTGTCATTGAACGGGATGTGCTTTATGTAGTGGTCAGCCAGAGCGGCGAGACATTCGACACCATAGCTGCCACACGCGAGATTCAGCGAAAAGGCGGCCAAGTCATTGGCATTAACAATGTGGTAGGCAGCAGCTTAGCGCGCGAAGTCGACGGCGGTATCTACATGCACGCTGGCCCAGAAATTTCGGTCGCATCAACCAAAGCCTATACCAGCATGGTAGCAAGCCTTGCCTTGCTGGCCATCTATCTAGGCCGCATTCGTGATCTATCACCCGAAGCGGGTGGGAAAATTATTTCGGCACTAGAAGCACTGCCGGCTCAAGTCAAAGAGGTGCTGTCGCAGAGCGACGAGATAGCTGCTGTAGCAGCACAATATCAAAATGCTAGCAGCGCTTTTTTTATTGGCCGCGCCGCCGCTCATCCCATAGCAATGGAGGGCGCTCTCAAACTAAAAGAGATAGCATATTTGCATGCCGAAGCCTACCCCACGTCCGAACTAAAGCACGGTCCGCTGGCATTAATAGATGAAAACATGCCTACAGTGGCAGCCCTACCAAACGATGATCTATTAGATAAATCAATCAATTCACTGGCAGAGATAAACGCGCGTCGTGGACCAATCATTGTGATTACCAATGCCAATGATGCACGCATCGAAAAACTCGCCAATCACATCATTCGGGTTCCAGACACCCACGACGCGCTGCACCCTCTTTTGATGGCAGTCGCGCTACAGTTGTTTGCGTACCACGTGGCCAGCGCACTCGGGAAAAACGTGGATCAACCACGCAATTTGGCTAAAAGCGTTACCGTAGAATGAAGAAGACCAGAGAAAGCAAAACAAATGGAACGCCCTGTGCTTAGAACATATGCAGCTAAACCAGGAATGCATCATGTACTGTCTACCAAAAAAATCTGCCGCTACAGCAATTGTTTTGCTCGCCACCGCAACCTTAGTCGCGTGTAGTGACTCCAATTCATCGCTAGACCGCAGCCCGTCGTTTGGAAGCAACGCCGCAGCAGCTAGTAGTGAAACCGAAACAACTACAACTGAAGAAACAACAACCAGCACAGCGCCTGAAGTCGTTCCAGAAATGGGCATAGAAACCGTCGCGTACAACGACTTTAAAACTGAGTCGTTCACTCTCGACGAATCAACCATTGTCTATATTTCAGTGGAAAATCCCTCCGATCCATTGTTCGACGTATGGTTGCTGGATGAGCTTGAATTAGAAGCCTATCAGGATGCGGTTGATAACTTGCCCGCTTCATCAGCGAGTGATCACCAGAATTATCTGACCGACTACGGACTAGATCTCTCTGGAACAATATTTGAAGGCATATATTTAAGTTATGACCTTAACGCCGGCGATTACACTATTTTGATCGACAATACAGATCTTGGCGACAACCAGCCTGAAACCGACGTTGAAGTGGATTACCAATTTGTGGTTTTCGCAGACGAAGATTTGCTAATCATTTCTGAAGACGAGGAATAGCAGAGCGATTCCTAGCGCCAACTCGAACCTGAGTGAGCACGAGAAAGCAGTAGCTTCAGATTTTTCACACCATAGAAGAAGGTGTGGAGAATAGCAATCTGAAACAGCAAGTAACAACTTAGACTTGTTGGCGACCTTTAAATGCATGCTGCAACGTGCCACCATCCAAAAACTCCAGCTCACCACCCATGGGAACGCCTTGCGCTAGGCGAGTCACTGGTAACTGGACAGCACGCGCCATCTCGGTGATGTAGTGCGCAGTTGTTTCGCCTTCCACCGTACTGGAAGTAGCAATAATTAACTCTTCTAAACCTGGAGTATTCAAGCGCTGCAGCAACACATCTAATCCCAATTCCGCAGGCCCAATTCCATCCAGTGGCGACAGCTGCCCCATCAGAACAAAATACAAGCCCTTGAATTCGGTTGCTCTATCAATGGCCATAACATCGGAGGGTGACTCGACAATGCAAAGCTTAGAGACATCACGATCAGCATCTTGGCAGCGATTGCAAATAGCCAGTTCAGTAAATGTGCGGCATCGCTCACAATTTCCGATCTCGCGCATAGCGCGCTCCATCACCTGAGCCAACTGCAAACCGCGCGTGCGTTCACGCTGCAGTAAATGCATAGCCATGCGTTGTGCCGATTTGGGGCCCACACCGGGCAATACACAAAAGCGATCCATCAACTCGCTCAGCAGGGACTCACGCATTTTCTGAAATCTCCGAGCGCTTCGCTCTATCGTTTGGCCATGGGGTGATCAGCGTTAAGCTGTAACAAGTCCCATCGATTACCGTATAAATCTTCAAACACCGCAACCCAGCCGTAAGGCTGCTCCACTGGCTCACGCACAAAGCTCACGCCGCGCTCGATCATCTGGTTGTAGTCACGCCAGAAGTCGTCAGTGTTGAGAAACAAAAACACGCGCCCCGCGCCCTGCGCACCAACCACTTGCTCTTGCTCGGGTTTTGAGGCCTTGGCCAGCAACAACGTGGCACCTGTCGAACCCGGTGGCGCAATGACAACCCAACGCTTGTCTTGCTCAGGTTGATAGGTATCTTCGATCAGCTCGAAATCTAACACCTTGGTGTAAAATTCTATCGCCTCGTCATAGTCGTGCACCACTAGCGCAATATGCACAATGGACTGGCGCACTGGAGTTTGAGGCGTCGAGGACATATTAGAAAGGCATCTTCATGCCAGGGATATTCATGCCCTGTGTGACCGCACCCATGCGATCAGAAGTTTCGGCTTCAACCTTGTGGGTAGCATCGTTGACTGCCGCTGCCACCAAGTCTTCCAACATATCTTTGTCATCACCAACCAGGCTATCGTCGATATTGACACGACGAATCTCGTGCTTGCCAGTCATTGTCACTTTGACTAGACCGCCCCCACTTTCGCCTTCGACTTCCATGGCTGCAATTTCGTCCTGCACGCGCTTCATATCTTCCTGCATCTTCTGCGCTTGCTTCATCAAGTTGCCCATTCCACCTTTCATGCTCATCTCCTTCTTTGATCTCGCGATGCCTGTGCACAGCGACAATAGATTAAGTAATAGTGCCTACAAACTATTCGTAGTAGCCCTCGGGCGGCTCATCCAGCGGGCGAATACTTCCCGCCTGCACTTCAGCATCAAACTGGCGCTGGAAATCTTGAACCAGAGGATCATCGTAAATTGCTTGCTCGGCCTGTGCCTGTCGATCAGCGATGGCCTGCTCTGCTTTTTGTGCTGGTGTAGCAGCAGACACTTCGCCAATCTCTATAATCAGGCTAGTATTTTTACCCGTATAAGCCTGCACCGCTTTTTCCAAGCGGCTGACAAAGCTTGGAGCGTTCAAGTGCGCAGACTGCTCAACCAAGGTCAGTCGAAGCACGTTGTCAGTGCACTCAGTTGGCACACAGTGCACTGCCAATTGTTGCAGCATACCTGCCACACCCATAGCCCTTATGACTTCAGACCAATTGTCCGGATTAATTGCCGCATCGTTAGCAATGCTAGTTGCAGGTGCAGGTGCAGGTGCAGGTGCAGGTGCAGGTGCAGGTGCAGGTGCAGCAGGCTCTGCTGCAGGCGGTGGTGATGTCAACTCCACCGGCGGTGCCGTGCTTGTTATTTCCGGAGGCATCGCAACTGGAGGAGCTGCTACCGGCGGCGCCACTGCTATCGCAGGCTCAACAGCTTGAGCCGCAGGAGCCGCCGCCTCTGCAGGACGGTTTGCACCTTCACGTCGTGCTTGGGCCAAATGTTCTTTGAGTGAAACACGCCCTGCACTGCTCTGCGCTGGAGCTGACGCCACAGGTGCTACAGCAGTAGCCGGCACAGCAGCTGCGGGAGCCGCGGACGCTGGCAGTGCTGCCAACTGACCGGCGGCAACAGGTGGCGCACTGGTCGCACCACCAGCATCCGGTTGAAAGGCCATCATGCGCAACAAAGTCATTTCGAAAGCTTGACGCGGATTGGGCACCAGAGGCATATCGCGCCTTCCGAGCAGCGCTATATGATAATACAACTGCACGTCGGCCGCGGGCACTCGGGCCGCCAGTGCGCGCAAGCGCTCGTCGTCAGCAACCGTTAAGTCACCAACTTCTGGCACGGTCTGCACCAATGCCATCGCATGCAATATGCTCAGCATATCGCCAAGCAGCGCTTCGTAATCTGGGGCAAAAGCATCAAGGCTGCTCACGGTAGCAAGCAGCTGTGGCCCGTCGCCGTCGGCAACTTGTTCAAGTAGCTCTAAGCGACGCGCCTCGGAGACTGTGCCGAGCATGCTCTGCACGCCTATCGCGTCAACCGAGCCTTCACCAAACGCAATCGCCTGATCGAGCAAGCTGAGCGCATCACGCATAGAGCCTTCGCCTGCACGCGCTACTAAATCAAGTGCCAGTGGCTCGAAGGGCACAGCCTCTTCGCTCAGCACTTTATTTAGATGAGCACTGATGACCGGCACAGGGATTTGCTTGAGATTAAATTGCAAGCAACGCGACAATACCGTTACCGGCATTTTCTGCGGGTCGGTGGTGGCGAGTAAAAATTTAACATGCTCAGGCGGTTCTTCTAATGTCTTTAACAAAGCATTAAAAGAGTGCTTGGTGAACATGTGCACCTCATCGATGAGGTAGACCTTGAAGCGTCCGCTACTCGGTGCGTAGGGTACGTTCTCCAGCAGTTCGCGGGTCTCGTCGACTTTGGTGCGTGAAGCGGCATCCACCTCGATCAAGTCCATGTGGCGACCTTGATCAATCTCGGTGCAGGCACGGCATTCACCGCAGGGGGTAGAACTTACACCCTGTTCGCAGTTGAGGCATTTGGCCAAAATGCGGGCGATGGTGGTTTTGCCGACACCGCGGGTGCCAGTAAACAAATAGGCGTGGTGTAGGCGCTGACTGTCGAGGGCATTGACCATGGCGCGCAACACGTGCTCTTGGCCTGCCATCTCTTGAAAGCTCCGAGGCCGCCATTTGCGCGCCAGGACCTGGTAACTCATAGAGGCTCGTTGTCTTTAAGTGGGTGGTTCTCAGCCTGATTGAAGACGACTTCGGGGCTGCAAAACACCAGCGAGTGGCCGAAAAATAACGGGCGACCCACCAAATAATGAGGGTGGTCGACCGTGCCAGCCACATCCC
>JAYJME010000223.1:0-29196 GCA_036873775.1 Costaria costata | reverse complement strand
CAAGACGAACTAAGACAATAACACAAACGGCTAAAGGAACAGTGTTCGAGTCTCGAGACTCTTGCGGGTATGTTTTGAAACAAAGCATACATATTGTCATCTATCTGTTGTTTTATCTACTGCCGGTACAGTATCATAGATACCCCGCGTCTGCTTGTATCACCGTCCTGACGGTTGCAGAAGTGAGAGTGCGCAGATTCGAGACCAAGTAAAACTCGGAATACTTTTTAGCAGGGATGCGTGTAGCCGCCAATCGGAGGGCGAACCCACCCGGTCATAACTGGTAGCCCCACATAATGAGAACCTCCCGCAAGAACCCCACCCGTGAAATCTTGCAAGGCTTTAAAGCCCGGGATTAATCGCTAGCATCCCCTGTCTGGTCAAATTTCGCATTGTTATCCTCTCTGGTTTGCTACTTACTCCAGGTGTCGTTCGCCCAAAAATGTTGAAGCGGATCAAAGATGGCACCACTGCTGCTACAGTCAGCCGCAGCATCAGCCGTGACAGGCCGACAGGCAGTGCTTGAGTGGGCGATACAATCTATCTAATTTTATACCGGTATTTTTGGTTTAAATAGAGTTCTCTACCAGTGCAACAACTGGAGATGTCTGACTCGCCACATCTTGGTGGAATGCAGTTGAATGCGACAGGCTGCTGTTATGGTACTGCTGCCTTAAGAAAGCATTCACGCGCGCGATCACCCCTCTTCGTCGAGGTGGGGTCATTGCGATGATGTACGAGACGCACTGGACGGGACTCTCTCGCCCGTCCTGGGAAAAAGGGCGATGGACCTCCAGCTCTCCCGCCCCCAGATTCTGCGCTACTGGGCCGGCACCCCGAACCAGCACCGTCAAACCAACCGTTTGTACCGTCTGATGCGCATCGGTGCTGCCCAACGGGAACTTTTTCGGAGTAACGGAGAGCGCTTTCTAGTGCACGGGTACGGCTGTGTCCCGCGCGCGGAATGGCTTCGTCGTCACCGCGGTGCTTTCCAAAGGAGCTCATTTTTGGTACATGGGCGACGACGGTTTGTGGTGGCTTAAAAAAAACAGCGCGAGTGCGGCTACGGATGGGATATATTTGGTTCGATTTTTGGACGACCCGGGACCGATCAAGCTCCCTCTTTCCCTGGCGCGCTACACGACTTCAACGGGAGCTGTTCGAGGTTCTTGGTATCTGCAAGAGAGAAAGGGATTTCGTGCCCGCAGTTTTCTGATTGGTCAAATTTTTTGGTTGTTAATTTTGCACGGGGGGGTCCAACGTAACGTAGACGAATCTCGAGGCTCAGCCGTGGATAGTTGATTTTAGCATCGCCGCTGTGCTCGATATTTTTCCGTTCTTCTGGGTTTTGGGGGCTGGTGGTTTCTTTAAGTTTGTCCTTTGACATTTTCTGGGCTTCGGGTCGGGTTTCGAGTTTGTACCTCCAGCACGTTTCGTCCTGCCTACCCCCCCCGCCCAGTGACGGGGCAGGTCTAGGTAATCAGGCTGCTCATGTGTGGCACAGGACTACGTGATTGTTTTGGGTGCTGTTCTCTGGACTTTTGGATCGGGGTCGGCTTTTGGTATTTCTTGCTTCGTCCGCCTATCATACCCTCCCCTGCTCAGTGCCTCGGCTGGTCTGAATAATCGGGCTACTCATTTGTGACACAGGAAAAACAATCTTTCGTGATATTTGTTCTTTTTTTCGTCCTGCCGACCCCCCCCCCGCTCCGAGCCGGGGGCGATCTAGGTAATGCGGCTTCGTGCTGTGCCACAGGACCGTATGGATTTTGCGTTCTACCTTTCAGCGATACATTTTCGCCCCGCCCCCCCCTCGCTGGGTACGTGGCAGTAGTATGGGTTTTTTGTGTTTCCGTAGAGACGATCTCGCCCCACCCCCCGCCTTGTTGGTGGTGTGGCGGCGGTTTTCGTTGACGTTATTCCTATCCCTTTCGGATAGGCCTCCTTCTTTCCTGTTTTCTTGGCGTCCCTTTTCGGCTTCGTATGATAGCCTCGCCGCTTAGAGGTGTGGGAGTGGGTTTTGAGGGGCAGTATCTTCGAGTCATGGTTTAGTTCGTGGAACCGGGTTTTCCCGAATTTCTCATATTTCTGCATATTCGTTTCATCAGAGTGGGCTAGTGTTATGGTACTGCTTTTGGTAGACGGGTAATTACGCAGTAATTACCTAACGGATCGTATTCGTATTGCTTGGGATGCATGTCTGGATAGGGAAACAGGGGTTCACAGGGGCGAGGCAACGAGCCCTCTCTTTAGTCTCCTCATCGTGACGGCACGGAATAAAGGTTGTTATCTTCTTCTATCCCTCTGAACAATCAACACACGTGGTGAGTGGTGAGTGGCAACGCGACCCTCTCGTAGGCAAACCTGCAGGGGATACCTGGAGTCCCCACCTTGTTCATAATACTGCCGCACTGCTGTTGCTATAGCTGCGACTTCACCACACAAGTTAAAATGTAATAACAGGGGGGCTTCGACTACATGTTGAGCGGGGGTTTACAGTACAACAAGTACTACCACCAGCGACCACCAAGAACCGCAAAAAGAGAAAAAATAAACCATGTTTTTTAGACCACCGCAGTTGAACATAGGAACCGCACAGAACCGCAACCAGCCCCGGATACACACGCATCCATCATACATCCCTGCTTTTTAGCCGGCACCGAAAAAAAAAAAGAGGCAATAAAAATTGGAAAAGGAAGATCGTGGCCAGTATATGATAGCCAAAAGACAACGTAGAGCAACAGGTCGGGGAATGCCGCAGCAGGAGCGCATGAATGAATGAACGGTACAAACTCAACACAGCGAACAACAGGAGCAGGAGCGCAGCAGTACTCTGTGTGAGTACCTGGTACTACAGACAGCAGTACAGTATCATACGAGTAGTCGAACACGGTTGAAGTAAAAAAGAGCAAGTACCACTTTGTCCGTAAATGTAAGGACCGTTTAATCATGAAAATTAATATTTTGACCCTTCTTATATTTACGTACGGTTCTTATATTTACGTACGAGTACACACACCGTCGAAGTACCGTACTAACTGGCTGTAGTGAGTGCATGCTCTTGCTTTTACGAGTATAAATATCATGTTGCTGCATGATGACACACTGATACACTTATTATGCGCCTCGTCGTATATACTTCGTACCTTTCTTCTATGTGTCGAGATGACAACAGACAATTCGCAGCGTCGCCAAGGCGAGGCGAACGAAGGGAAAAAAAAATAATTAAATATCCAGCTGTAGGGTTTCTACATTATGATACGGCGTTTTTGTTAAGGGCTGTTTTGGACATTTGTTCCACACCTACGTAGAACCTGCGCATCGTGCGTCCCATCCGAGCACTGCTTTCAGCGCTCCACACGACAGCACCATGGGGAATGAGGTACGTTGCGACGAGGCCGTTCTACGGCGGGAAATGTGGCCTGTACACGAATTAAGTTTCCAGGCTAGGTGCTAATACGTGCCATGGGTATGATGCAATTCCGAGAATACGCAATATATGGCGGGTACCCCATACTGCTGGGATGGATGGTATGGTAAATGAGTTAGCTCTCCGTTGCGCGCAATAAGCTCGGCATGCAATGCAATGCTCCGCGCCTCAGTGAGTAACATGTATCGTGCTGTCATTCGTCTGACCGTGCAGATAGCCAAAAAGTATGAAATGGACGAGGAGCCGAGTGCAACGGGCGGCCTTGCCTGCCTGTGGAAAATCTATAAGGCTACGGACAAGGCCAGCGGGGAACCGGTCTCCGTCTTCGTCTTCACGAAGGAAGACCTCAAAGACGTCGACAAAGCCCTCCGAGAACAGGTCCTCGTCATCCTCCGGCGAGAGCTCAAGGTGCTCGAAGGAATGTCGACGCGGAAGCACCCCAGCGTCGTGCGACTAATCGAATCATTCGAGGAAACGAAAAAACTTCTCGCCTTCGTGACAGAGCGCGTCTCTTGCTCCCTGGCGGACGCGATCGGAGAAGGCCCCAGCGGCCTCAGCCCGCAAGTCGCCTCCGCTGCGCGGCGCGGTTTCGAGCGGTACGAGGTCGCCCGCGGGTTCTTCGGGCTCTGCGAGGGCCTTCAGTTCGTGCACACGATACGACGCCGCCTGCACCTCAACCTCGCGCCGGAGTCTATCTTCCTCGCGCCCAGCGGACAGTTTAAGCTCGGCGGGTTCGGCTTCAGCGTAGATCTTCCCTCCAACGGCAGCAGCACTACACCGTGCCCGTACTTCCAGACGGGCGCTCGGTCGGGCTTCGAGGGCAGGTGGCGGCTTCACCCGGTCATGGCCTTCTCCTCGCCGGAAGCCACGGCGCCCGCCGGCAGCAGCGACGTCTCGTGCGCCAGCGACATGTTCTCGCTCGGCTGCCTCATGTACCAGCTCTGCAGGGACGACCCCCGCGGCGGCCGCCTCGTCACTGCCGACGCCACGCCGCAGGCCCACCAAACCTTCTGCGCCACCCTGGACTACCCCGGCCGGGTGAACACCACCTCTCTCGTCCCCGAGGTGCAGAGCCTGGTGACGTCGCTCTTGCAGGTGAGCCCCGCGGCGCGCCCCCTGCTCGGCAACGTGACCATCAACCCGGTGTTTCACGGGACCGAGGTGACGGTGCTGAAGACGATCGACGGCATCCCCGGTCGAAACCCCGCGGAGGCGGCGACCTTCTTGACCTCCATCCGCCCCGCCGTTGCGGGGTTCCCCCTGCGAGTGCAGCGAGACTGCATCATGCAGCCCCTCATGGATGCCTGCGCGGCGGAGCAGTCGGGGCGGCTGTGGGCGTTCGCTCTTCCTATCGTGACGGACGTGTGCGCGAAGCTGGACCGGAGGGAGATTGTGGCGTCGGTGCAGGCCAAGTTTAGGCCGGCTTTACAGGCGCAGCCGCTGGAGACGCTGGCGTCGCTGGTGTCCGCCATGCCGCTCTTTCTTCAGAAGACAGAGGTTGCGTTTTTTCGCTCGGATGTGGTGCCGATGGTGTGCAGGTGAGAGCTGCACGAGAACTCGCTCACGGATGGTACGAGGGCAAGGGGTTACAGTAGCAGCACTTGGAAGAATTAGACGAAGGGCCCGTCCAAACGGAGCGTTTTCAAGCTACAAACAAAAGCTAAAATCAACAGTGAAGATGAGGTAGGAAGATACACTCATTCTGATTGGCCAAGTAGATGAAAGCAGGACCGAGGAGACCGCCCAGGCTCATTTCAGTTTCTCGATTAAAACAACCGTTTTGAGATCAATTTTATCGAGAAATGGAAAGCTAAACATGAACAGCCCACAAACGATGATAGCTCCTAACGCCCGGTAGACGAGACAGCCAGAAGACAGAGATAACACATGAACAACATGCCGGTGGTGCCAGTCAATGCAGCTTCCGTCGCCGCAGCCAAAACTGTGGCCCGTGGTGCCGTTTCTGATCGAATCAAGTGCTGCGGTACAGCTATAAAATCGTCCGTTGTAGCAAGCTTGATGCTGTTTGGCCAGCACCTGTACTTTGTCCAGCCCCGATCTCGCGATTCAGGATACCGGTGACCTTGCAGCAGCAGGGCATGGTCGGCTAGCCTTGTGGGCACACTCTCCTCTTTTTTCAGGGCTGGGCGCCGCCTCTACCGCAGCTGGACGGCGCATCAGTGTTATTAATAGTGCTCCCCTCGACCGCTGACTCGTTTTCGTTTTTGTTTTTTGCTTTTGTTTTTCACACGTTAGCTGCGTTTGTACACCGTCCTCATTTTTACCAAAAAAAGCGAAGTCTGATCATCTGTTTATTGCTTTTTAGGCATTTTTTTTAGGTTTTGTTTTACTCCGTTTGGACGGGCCCTAACAGCAGTTCAATATTAGCATTAATTGCCGCACCGACAACGTATTAGCACTACTATTACCGCTTGGTTTTAACTGCAAGGTTATTGCTATTGTTTTCTGCACAAGCGTACGACATGAACACGTTATCGTGCCGCCCGTGGTGCTCTGCTTGCAATGCACTCGACCTTCCTGGCTGCGATAGGTGAGGCAATTGGACGATGCGCACCCAGAGTTCGAGCCGGACTTGCTTATCCATTTCGTGACTGAGGTATCGAAGGCATTGGCAGCGGTATCAGGGAGGGCGAAGGTCATGCTGAGAGGGCACCAACTCGCGGCAAGGGCGACTGAAACGCTGCAGGTTGGCACATCAAACGATCTTCTACCGTAGGCATGCCCGCCCTATCATGTCATGCTGCCGACTTTCTTATGCCAGTGTTCTGTTAACAGTTACCCAGTTACCGCAATTATCGTGATGTTGCCGCGACGTGCTGTGCCTCATCCGCCCAAAGGTATACTGTAGGTGTGGTGAACGTCCTGTGTTGAACGGCGACGTATTACTTCGGCCATAACAGTCAGACCCCAAGATGAACCCAAAAAAACATGTTTGATACTGTTACGAAGTATGCACCTATTTTTATACACGATATTATTATTAAATAGTACCTGGTAAGAGGTTATGATTACTATGTTCCCCCGTAGTGGTGTCCTCGAGTGCCATTTATGCATCACCGCATGGTGCAACTCGCCAATTCTGATGAAGCAATCGTTCAATTGGTCATGGACGTTTCCTCCATCACTTGCACGACGGCGCGCCGATAAAAGGAAGCGAACTTGGAGGCGGTAGAGCTCGGGATCGACCCACGGGAAGATGTTAGGTTCTGCTCTTTCAAGACAAGCGACCCCGACCAAGAAGGAGACCCGGACAGGTCAGAGCAAGTACCCCCAGCGTAAAAGCATAGTACATACGTAGAAGAGTTGAATATAAGCGAGTGCGGTATTCATCAGTGGCTAGTTCGTTTTAGGCTTATGAATTCAGTACGAACAGTAGTCGATTGTTGAGTTAACAGGGCGTCGCGAGCGGCCGACGATCACTCAGCCAAATTTCGACGATGACCTGTGGGCAGGCGATGATCATGTAGCTGGTGCTCATGTACTGGTATCATATCACATCATATCATATAATATCGTATCGTATCGTATCATTTAGTATCATACCGTATCATATCGTAGGCGTTTCGACGGTGGGCTTGAGGTCTACTTGCTCTAAGAGAGTAAGTGGCTGAGTTGAGTCAACCACAACGGTATGGCAGCTTCCTCTCGCGAAGTCTCTGATGAAGGCTCTGGTGATGGCTCTGGTGAAGCCTCTCGGCAGTGACGGCGATTGCTCCTCCGCGCGATGCGTCCAGATGAAGCACTCAGCATGCGTGGTGCCTGGTGTCATTGGTGCCATTAGGGCTGTCGTTCAAAGTGTGGTATGACACGTGTTGGGGTAGCGTTTTTAGTTCGTTCAAGGCTTGCCACAACGACCAACTTCGAGGGTTTAAGCCATTAACAGTACACATGTATGCGGTGTGTACGGCAAGTACAGCAAGTATGTATTTCTGCCTTGGATCGCGTAGTATGGAGGCACTTGTTTGTTCAAGCCTGTAAGCGTGCATCACGCGCCACTCTCCTGTGCGTATCGATGTGGATGACAACTGCATTTTCCACGTTGGTGTTTTACTTCGCCCCTGTCCGTGCCTTGAAATTGCCTGGCAAGGCCCCACTGAGCAGAGACACCGGTTGATGTGTGCCGCGTGTATTGCTTTTCTGTCTCAGCATGCGCAAGTTTGCGTCGAAGGTGGCGTCGGAGATTGGCGAAGACGAGCGGCTGGTAATCATGGCGTGCCCTAAAAGCAATGCAGACGTCATCGTTATGAGAGAGGTGAGGCCTGTCTCTATGCTGCTTTAACATTCGCGCGCGGTGTTGCGGCCTAAGCCGAAGATCGCGAGTTCGCCTCTTTTTTTAGTCATTCGTTCAAACCAGACACTTGCACCTACCCCTCGCATGAGAGATATAAAACTCAAGAAAAATCGCGATATTGGTCGTTTAGAGCCAAATTAAGTGCCTATCGAGTTTTATATCAGTGTCGTAAATAACCAAATTATCGTGATACGTGGTACGCACGCGTGAAATATTCGCTTGGTCTTTTTGTGGAGCAAGTCGATATTTTCTGTTCCGTTTCTTGGGCAAAGAGTCGAAATGGTGCTTTGCTGGCGCACACGAGTGGTACGGAATGGTGTTGGCGCACACGCGAAGCATCGGTAGCCAACAGACAGGGCACACACGCAACCACTGCACGTATCCATGTTGCCCTCAACGCGAGACCATTAATGAAATGACCACGACTATTTCCTTAGCCACCTAGGGCAGACCGGCGCCCTTGCTCCCAAGCCCGGGCAAGGGCTGTTGTTGCCTGGCTTCAACCGAAACGAGGGCAGCAGCAGACGGGCGGTTATTCTCCCCCTGTCTGTGTGGTATTGTCTCGTGTGTTTGCTTTGTTGTATTTTATGATGTTCGGTTTCTACTATCACGATCCAACCCAACCCCAACCCTCAACGTGACACTCTTACCCCCAAACTCAAGGCTACCCCCGAGCGCGGCTTCCCCGCATTTGTTTCTGTAAAGAAGGCTAGCTGTTGTAGGCCACGTTCTGAAGTCCGTGCCGTGTGTGTGTGCCTCGCCTCTCCTTGCAGCTGGGGCCGCAATTCTCTTGTTCTTCGGCAAGGCGGGACCACAACACATAATATCTCACAATCATGCCGACTTTTATAGACCAGGTGCATCTGGGGAAAAATTGCATGTTCAGTTTAATACTGCACGATTTGCGGATATAAATATGTGGACACTGCCAAAAACGCAAAGAGCCGAATCAAGTGCCTCCCTTGAGTTTTATATATCTCTATGTAGTACGTAGGCTTGGTGAGTTGTAGCTTTGATGTGTTGTAAGAGTATCTCTGCGGCGGGTGTATCTATCCTACTGTAGATACGTGCAGTTTGTCACTCCCACGCAGCTGATGACCGCAAACGCACTTTTGTGTCAGTGTTTCACGAGTGTTTGGTAGGGCTCCTGTTTTAATGTCCTCTCATGTCGCTCATACGTGGCATCCCAAAGGGGTTAGTACTGGCTGTAATGCACCACAAGAGGACAATACTGCTACAATGCAACGGGGCGGCAACACGGCGTTGTGTCTGGTGCCAGGCATGAAATATTTTGTTGTTGACTACTGATATTGTCAACACCCCGTGCTTACAGGTGATCGAAGCCGCCAAGGGCCGGCCAGTGGTGCTCCTAAACCCTCGGATGGTCCACATGCCGAGGGAGACCAACGACTACGACACGGTCTACCTCCTTCGGCAGTTCAACGTGCACCCTATCAAATCAGACCCGAGGGTGAGGGCCGTCGGAAAACACCTTTCGAAGAGCCGCGAAAGCGGGAAAACATGCAATGCTATCCTAATGCTACGGTACCACGGTTAACGGTGTTGCGAGCGTGCCGCACTTTCATTATGTTACTACTGTAAGGATCATGCCACTCTAATTCCAAGTAGTTTGTCACCAAATGTGTGGGTGCAGTTCTAAAGGGGTTAAGCTGCTTGGTACGGAGTTGTGCATCGCGCAGGTGCGTTTGTTTTTTTCGCTCGCCTGCGGCTTGAATCGTTCGGGCTGCCTCTTGGTTGCATTGTATGTTCCTGGGGCATGCATCGCCGTGGTGCTAAAATACCGGATGTTGAGCTCGTCCGAGCTACGTCCGGTCAGTCAACGTTTTCTAGTATTTACCCTTGTCGCGTCGGCCTGTGAAGCACACCTTAGGCACAGGTTGCGGTGGGGTTGTGTTGATATCTCACGGTTCGCCCAATGGTGTATAGCGTTGTTGCCTTGCTGTATTTTCGTATTTCATCGGATACTACGATGAAACGTTGCCGTACAGAGCTCTAAAGTAGTGCTGATGTACTTATCATGGTGTTGTTATTACGCATGGTAGCATTTGTGATCGCAACACATCGATGCTGTCTCCTTCTGCCAATGTCGTACCCCACTGAACGACAGAAAGAAGCGAGGAAAAGCCCATTTAAAATCAGTCCGCAGCAGCGGAAGCAGCAGCACATCTTTAGCGAGCTGGGGCAGGTGATCCCCAAGGTTCTGACGACCAGGGCGTTTCCTGACGACTTCAAGGTGAGACCTGACACACCTTCGTACTGTTGTCAGATTTAGCCTAAACGCATACATGCCTGGTTTATTAAACATGCGTCGAAAAATCGCCTGTTATTGGTAGTTGGTGCTCGCTGTTGGACCATTGGCGTGCGTAAAAAACTCCCCCGGTCATTTTTTGCGCAGCACTGCTCTGTTTAAGGATGCCGCGCATCACTGGGTGGGCTCCTACAGCACTCTTCTGTACCAGTGCAACGATTCACTACCTAGACCAGAACCGCCATGTTCTCCTGGCTTGGTGTTTTATTCTTCTCTGTCGTCTCCGTGTCACCGCTCGTTTGGCAGCTCTATGTGGACGTGGATGGAGAAGGTTTCCAGCTGGAATACACGTACGACCGAAAGCCCCACCCCACCACGGTCTGCCTCAGAGCGCAGTCCGCGATCAAAGAGGTGCAACGAGAAATTACACGGCAGCGGCGGATAGAGGGCGACAAGAAGCGCGAGCAAGAAATGAAGGAGCGCTGGGAAGACGACGAGGACGACGACGACGACGACGACGACATCGTCATGCCACGAAAGCTGACCAACGAGGAAATCGATGCCATGCTCCGGGATTGAGCAGTCAAGATTGACTCATTTGGCGCCTGCTAAGTAATGGTCGGGTGGTCCTGGTTTACGTGTCAGGCGCTCACTGTTCGCTCTACGGTTCGGTCTGGGATCGGCGTGCGTGCAGATGGTGTTTTCGTTCGGCGTCAACCTTGCACCTTTTCAAAAGCGAAACATCCAAGTTTGAAGGACCACCAACGTCCATGTTATCGTCGCCGACGTGTGGATTGAAGCCAAGTACAGCAGTGTATCTGCTGAAAATCAGCGCTTCCAGTTTTGTCGTCCTTGCGCTTGGCGGTTAGCGTGTACGGTGCGCAGCGCTTTGTCCGGCGCTGGGCATGATGATTCAGGCGCATGTCTCTGCCTTTGGTTAGTGGTGCATGGGTGTTTCCTACGAGAGAGCTTTGCTCGTCAACAAGACATTAGGCGAGTCGTACACGCGCTGTATGGTATGCTGTCGAGGGGCAGGTGTCGTTGTATATAAATAGAGCATATTGGTGAGCAGAGGCTGTTGGGGTCGCGTTTATCCCGTTTCGTCATGTCTGAGGTGCAGACAGTGCCACGCTTGGCAGGAAACGGGCGGAGGTGGGGACGTCGTATTTCAGTAATAGCACCTTCCTGTGGGATCTAGAGCGCGTACGCGGGCGGCAAAGCTTGACTTATTTTCCAATTTTGAGGGCAACACTAGAGGCGCCGGCGCACTCTCGCAGCAGAGTCGTTGTATATTTGAAAGTGCGCCGGATCATTTTGGAAGAGAGGAAATATCGAAAATTCGTGTTTGTTCACAGGTGGTAGGTGTGAATGAGTAAGTCCCCAACATCCAGTTTTCCTTGGACGCCTTCGGTTCGAAGCGAGGAGGGCAAAACGCCTATGTTGCTGGCTAGGCCGATGAACACGAGTGCGTCTTCGATAGAGATTAAGCAATTATTTGTTGAATGGCGGCTGCAGGGGTGACGCGTGCTACGATAGAGGTAGCACTTTTTTTATTGTTGTGGCACGTACATGTGCCGCGGCCGAGGTTGGTTTTTGATTCATGCGAGGATGCTGCCGGAGTCGGTGAGAATTATCGGCAATCGATCGGTACTTGAGTTGATGCTCCAACGCTTGGAGTTTTTCCACTCCCCTTGGAATGAGTTGGTGTCATTACTCGTAGGTTGTGGGTTTTGTCGGGGGGAGAGGAGTCCTACATTGTCACCCGGGGTTAGGGTATGAGCTGGAGTGAAAAGTCGAACGAGCAGCAAATTTTGTAACGAAAGCAAAGTTTAGAACTCGGTGTGTTGATGTGAGCACCGTTTCCTATTTCACTTGGTTGGGTTGCGGCCCATCTGATGTCGTGAAGCCAGCAATATCGACTCATCGACAACGCTACTGATGCGCAGTCGTGTTTCATCCTTGTGTTTATTGTCCCCCATCTACTATTGTATCTGGGCGCCCGTTGATGCCCCCCGAAATGGCTCGCTCACGTCGGGCTCCTTCTGGTCGTGCACGACTTTGCGATGTGCTCGCGATCTTGCGCACGGATGCAAGCGGAAAATGTCCGCGATTATTGAGGCATAGGCGACCGGCATGCCACATGACACCGTTACGAGCTGGTTCGAGCTAAAAAAAAACGAAATTCTCTCCCCCACGAATGCCGCTTGCAATGTTAACTCGATATTGCATAGTTGGTATCATACTGACCCCCATGAACAGTGGAAGAATGTGACATGACCACTTTTTTTTTTTGTTAAGGACCTAGTGCTGGCGCTAGCGGCGGAAAAAGTATCCCGACCAATCACAGGCTTTCAAAACGGTCAAGAATAGTCAGGCGTTTCCGTAAGAAACATTTTTTTTCTTCGTTTTTTTCCGATCGAGCCGATTCCAGGTACTGCGAGGTATGTCTGCACAATTTTTCACGCAAACATTCGAAGACCTGACCTGCGCATTTTCAATATTAAGTAGATTGTAACGTCAAAAGCCGAGTATACCACTAGAAACAAGTAATTACAAGGAAACGACGTAAATTACACACTTTTACGCACAAAAGTCCAAAAGTTTACGTGGTTTTTTCGAGTGAGACCGTAAGTTTTTTGCATGTGTTCTATATGCCCTTCATGATGAACTATTACGGGGGACCATAGTTAATAGAACCTACTGAAGACACAATAGGACCTACTGTAGACGCCAAAACCTATATATTTCCATATTTTTGCTAACCATATTTGGTCCATAGTTAATAGGACCTACTGTAGACACAATACAACCTACTGTAGACACCAAAAACTATATGTTTCCCTATTTTTGCTGACAATATTTGGTCCTATTTACTATGATCCCCCGTAAATAGGTAAGGACACGAGTTATCCCCGGCAGGTTTGCCTACGAGCGGGTCGCGTTGCCACTCACGTGTGTTGTTTGTTCAGAGAGATAAAAAATATAACCTTTAGACACGTGCTACGATAGAGGTTGCACTTTTTGGCTGAATTTTTTTTTATGTTTTTTCTGAACGGCGGAGTTCCTTAACCCAAGCTCGTCGGGAGTCCATTCTTGTTTTGCAATATAGGCAATTCGTTGTGTATCTATGTAGACCAGGGAATGGTTCATCGGGTTAAGTTAAGCTCACAACGTTTCTCAAGGGTGGGTTTTGGATGAGAGGTACAGGTACAGAGCCCCCCAAGTGGGGAATCTTATAGAAAAAAGAAGATGCACCTCTATTGTAGCATGTGTCTTTATTCCGTGCGGTCGTGACGAGAGTAAATAAAGGAGGGCTCGTTGCCTCGCCGCCCCTGTGAACCCCTGTTTTACCATCCAGACAGGCCTTCCAAGCATTAAGAACACGATACCGTGGGTAACTACTGAGTTACTACCCGTCTACCAAAACAGTACCATAACACCTTCCCGAGGCTTGTGACCCTCGGGGTTAATTCATTAATTTATTTTTCGCCGAAAATGTTTGGTCTAAGGTGGTTAAAAAAATCGAAAAAAAATCGAAGAACAAAAAATCAGGAAAAAGAAAAAGAGAAAAAGGATGGGTCAGGTCTTCGTGAGCGCTCATAGAAGACGTGTCCACTTTTTCACCGTCTGACTCGAACAAATCACGTCAACTTTTGCCGGGGAATAATTTTCCGTCTTTTAACTTGAACCTGCCTGTAATTATATACTGCATGTGTATACAGACAGAAAGCGAAAAATGTGCGCTACAAGGGTGGCAAGCGGTTTGCTCTGAGCTCTGTTTTTGGAGAGGCATTCGAAAGCATTGTTGGTGCGTGCAATAAGCACCAACCACCTGCTTGGTGGCGACGTGCAACTGCAGAGTAGCCTCTATTCGGCAGAAATCAACGTTGTCCGCTAGAAGGGCTACTTGCGATGACGTAGGGTTCCCCCTTGATTCTCCCGAGAGAGTGACGGGGCCTACCGCGCATATACTTGTGCCCGGGATTAACGCTGTCGGTAGATAGTACCTGGTTTACATTCATACCGAGGGTAAATGTGAGACTACACAGAGGAAGCGGGCCGTCTAGCTGAAGAAATGTCTGGGTCTTCGAGAATGATATACAGACAATGCTCCCTCAAGGATAACAAAGGTAACAATAACGCTCTTCTCCTTCTTCTATCTGGCACCTTTCGCTATACCAGGAGCACTTCCTGCGGTGTTCTCAGCACCGGCATGTACACCCCTACGGTGCACGACGTAGTCGCGCTGCCTCCTCTCTGCAGCATTATCTATCGCAGCCGCTACGTCGGCCGGCGGGGCCGAGAACTGCTGGCGCTGCCCTGCTGCCATCCGTCCTTTCATGGCTGCGAGAACGTCAGGGGGGGGCTGCATCGGGGTCAGCGAAAGTGGCACTTTTGTGTCGTGAGATTCCGTCGCAAGCGGCGCATCAACTTGCTGGGAGCCCCCCAACGTATCCGCGCAGGTGGCGCCCGCGGAGCCTACCCCCGGTATTTCTCGCGGCATTGGCTTAGACGACGAAGACTTCATCCCTACCGTCCCATCTCGGAGTTCGCTGTCGGTCGGGGGGCGCCAGGTGGGGTGGTCGTTTGGAGGTTTGTTCAGGGCGCAATCGTCACTCTCTGTGTTTGACCCTGAACCGTCTTGGCCGTCACGGCCATCACTACCACCAATTATGTAGTCGAATGCTCGCCCGACAGCGCTCCAAACGCCACCCCCTTCCCTTGACGGGACGCTAGCGTTCGGCACTGCTCCCTGCTCCGCGCGCCTATGCCGTGGTCCATGGGAGTCGGAGTTGTCATCCAGCGTTTGACGCCTTGCAGTATCGCGCTCGTACCTTCGGCGTGCATCATACTCGCCAACACCGTAGTCAATCTGGGTTGCAACTTGCTTCGCTGAAAAATCCCCCCCTGCCACGGAATAGCTTGGTTTAGAGCGCTCCCGCGACGGTTCGAAGTGAGGAGCAAGGCTTCCATCGCTGTTGAGAGCGCTGTTCGTGGCGCAGCCCCCCCCGTAAGGGTGGTGAAGTTGTGGTTCTTCTGTCTGGCCGAAGTTGACGTTTCTTGCTAAACATTCTTCGGCCTTGAAATTCCGCCTGCACAAAGCGAAACGAAACAGTATGAGTTACTCGATGGGGGAAAAAAACACTCCGACCAAGAGAGTGCATATATATTGCACGCCAGTGCTGACCACAGTGGGTAGAATGGTACCCGGTGCACATTTGAGAGTCTGTTCGTGGGTGCTTTGCTTGCAATTGGTCGAAAGCTAGAAGGCGCGAAGGGCAGCTCTATCAACCGCCAGCCCAAAGTTGGGATATCCTGCTCAGCTCAGGTCGGGCATTTGTGTCGGTAAGCAACTAAAAAACATTGCTTATTGTTGCTTATCAAACGTGCTTTTTGTAAACATAATCGAAGCAACAAAGACGTGCTTATTTGCTTATTTTAGCTGTACGGATTTTAGTGTGGTACCAGGTATACTAAAGGCCATACAAACAATGTGTATTGGTTTTAGCACGCGCATTGTAAACTTCGTACAAAAAAGTGTATTGTTTTAGTGTAGAAATAAATCCTATCGGTTTCAATATTACCAAACTAAAATGCGCTTTAAAAATACATATGGCTTTGAGTATGCTATACTTAAACCCATACAATCAAAACAAGCAACTAGCATGCTTAACCAAGCAACCAAAATCCCCAAAAAGCAATAAGCAAAGCAACCCCGTTTTTGAGTTGCTTACCAAGACTATCGGGCATGCGCCGATTACGCGAAAAAGAGCAAACAAAAGCTTGAAGCTTCGATGCCGAAATTGTATCGATGGAGCGAAACGGTCCACCAGCCTGAAAGTTTCGCTACTGGCATACCTGGTGACATACACCCAGGAGTGTATTATCAGCAGCTCTATTAATAGGTATTTGATACGCTCGAACGAAACCCTCCGAGCACCCATACCTTTGTGTTCTACTGAAAACTGCATCTCCTTCCCTTCGCCCCTCACGAACACCCCTTTCCTCCTGCGCCTTCCATCCTTCCCAATTCCGCTCGCCCTCCCGCTCTCGGTCTCCTGGTGCCGCCGGTGTGCGCGAGCCGCGCGAACAGCCTGACAAGTCTCCCTTCGCTACGTGGCTATCGTGAACCCCTTGCCTCCGGGGGATATTCGCTTTTGAGCCGGAAATATCCATGTCGTTACGGCGTTCTGGGCTCGTACGAGAAGCAGCCGTGACTGCCGTGAAATCTGAGTCGTATTCATCCTGGGACGCCCACGTCGGATGCTTCGACTGTGTCACCGATGCCTTGAGGGTAACAGAACCGCGAGGGGCGAGAGGAGGTGCGTGATGACGGGAAAAATAACCGTTCTACGGTATAAGTCTAACTTTTCCAAGGTGAAATATATATCACAAGTATGAAGTATAAGTATCACAAATATGAAATATCACAAATATGTATCACTAATATGTATCACTAGTATATATATCACAAATGCCAGTATGTATCACAAACATGTATCGCAAATATGTATCACAAATGTATGTATCACAACTATGCATCACAAACATGTCATCACAAATATGTATCACAAACGTGTATCACAAGTATGTACCAGGTATCACTGACCGGGCTCCTCGTGTAACAAATGTACACGTTATTTTAGCATCCGATGTGTATGTTACAGAAATATTCGCTAGACACCTAGCCCATGGCATGGTGTGTCGGGCGTAGCTTACAGTTTCTCTCAGAGTCGGTTGTTGGGTGAGGCATGACGCATGAGGCATGAGGCATAAGGCATGAGGCATGAGGCATGGGGCATGAGGCATGAGGCATGAGGCATGAGGTATGAGGCATAAGGCATCATGCATAAGGCATGAGGCATGAGGCATGAGGCATGAGGCATGAGACATAAGGCATAAATTTCCTCGAGTGAGGAACTTCAGACAATTTGGCGCAATGCCAATGAATACCGCACCATCACATGACCCCACCATGCGTCAGAAAAGGTTGTCGAACCGCAAGAAACTTTTGCCGCAACGCTTTTGGGAGCGGCGCCTGCAGCCGCGTTCGTCAACTCTCGCACTCTGAGATACATTCGGTGGGATCGCTTGATACACCAAGGGCGTGAGATTCGGCATCGACGACACCTGTCAACTCTGCACTCTGAGATACATTAGGTGGGATCGCTTGATAAATAAACCAAGGACATGAACCGCCACATTGACGGCATCTGATGTGAAAATGTTCGCTTGAAAGGTAACGCCGCGCTTTTCCCTAACTAACCTCGGCCCATTCTAAGTACTCCAATATGGCGCGAAGGGCCTTGGGTCGACGTCCCCCGGAGAAGCTTGGTCCCGCGTTCAGGAGCCCTTGCCTCGCCGTCAAACCACTCCTGTTACGCTGGCTGAGCCAGGCGCCCCCTCCGGTTAGCGCTTTGACGCACGAAAGGTTGCCGTGCCATGCCTGTGGAAGGCACGAGCAACATCGATCGACACAGTCACGGTTTCTCTGAGGTTCAGTGTCATCCGTCATTTATGAAACATTCAACCCTGTGTCATTGCCGTAGTCTTGCCTGGTTCAAGCGGAGCAAAGCATGCTGCCGGATCTCCTAGACACTACGAACGGAGGTGAAGTTGCGTACGCTAATGCGCTTCATCAACCGCAGGGGTTGCGAAACGCCAACATTATCTATTAACCAAGGGGTTGGCCTCCCTCATATAACCGCAGGGTGCCAGTGGTACGTATTGGTGCGGTGATGACTCGGTTAAGTGCATCGGTGGCGAATACGGGTACGTGAGGTTGGTCCCGTCCTTCCGGTACCTCTTGGCCTTGAGCGTGGATCGCACGTTGGGACGGCGCACTACATCGTTCTAAAACAAAAAAAAACTGCATCGTTCTAGTGGACACGATGCCGCTCGTAGCACATGGTAAATACGGTCCTTTACACCGCCCGATCTCGTCCGAATACATCCTACAGGCACGTGCAATTTACGCTGTTTGCTCTAAGAACATGCCTCCGCCCCCCCCCCCCCCCCCCCCGTCACTACCTCCCTTGTTCCTTTTCATTTCTCCCGAAAACATGTTTCTTGAAGTTATAAATTGATACCTCAATGCAGGCCCAAATCTCGAGATATCACATCGTGTTAACTGCTCTAGAGCGGCACCGAGAGTCGTCTCACGCGACACCGCCAAGTTAAAGGGGGTGTTCACTTTCCCGGAGATGAGTCCGTTGTTCTCAAATGGACCCTAGATCGTACTTAACCTTGGCAGGCCATAATAGTGTAAAGCGTGTGTTACGTTGACGGCTCACCGCTACATGCAGTGGTGTGTCGCCTAGCTCGTTGCAGCCGTGGGGGTTGACCCCCCCTTGGAGCAAGAACCGAAGACATGACGTGCTTCCAGTAGCAGCGGCCACCATTAACGGAGAGTTTCCCTGTAGGTTTGTGGCACGATAAAAAACGCGCTGTTTTATCCTACAAGAGAACCATAAAACACACGCGCACAGTCGCAGCCACAGAAAGAAAACCTCAACGCTAAAGGCAGCTGATTGAGGTGCGAGCGACGGCTTCCGTGAGAAAAAGCGCTCGGAGAGTGAATGCAGCAGGCTGCACACGCTGAAAGCCATGAGTATTGAACCATCTAAGCGGTTGGTAGTATAGTTGCGGCTCGGTCGTCGCGAGTTTATTTTCCACGCCGCCTGTGTATCAAATAATTTCACACAGCATGCGGGAACAGGTTCGGCAGATATATCGCCTCGACAATCACGATATATCGCCTCGACAAAACACGGTGTTTGTTATGCCCATACGCAGTGGCAACAGCAGAGGAGGCGAACAGAAACCTTGCGAGCCAAGGAAAAATAAAAGCCACTGGTCGGTGATGACCGAATCCGACGCCTATTATTTCATTTGCGGCATGGAGACGCATGGCACGCGTGTGTTTGGCCTGCCGTATACTGCGCTTATGTAACTCAACAGCTGAGGCATGACTGGTCTTGCCTGAAAGTCTCGTGCCTCAGGGTCAGCCCTAGCCCGACACAATAGCCGGACCAAAGAGACGTCATCCCCGCGACAAGCGTAATGAAGCGGTGTGCGCCCACCCTCGTACACAATGTCTGATGTATCTCCACCGTGGAGTTCCAGTAGACCAAGCACAGCGGCTGCATCTTCAAGCCGCGAAGCCACGCAGGCAGCAAAAAGGGCCTCAGCTAAAGCTGAATACGGCGGCGCACCAGAGTCCTCACCTCTTGTGGCTAATACGGTGCCTACCGCCTGTGTAATGGCAATAGGCAGAGTAAAACGTGTTGTTACTCAAGAATTGATATTTACACGATTTGACAGCTCGCCATGCGATATCGGGCTTGGTAAACCATTTAAGCAGACTGCCACGAAATCTTGGAGCTTGCATTGTTACATAGGCGTTTCGAACAACTCACGCTGTGCCGTAGTTTATTTCTTCGTGTGTTAGTACGGACCTCTCGAAACGGGGCCGATGCTGTGGAGGTCGATCTCGCCCAAGCGGGGAATCGGCCGCCGTTCTTCCCGGTGGGGAGACAACACCGCCACAATAGTGCCACAATAGTGCCACAATAGTGTCGGGAGAATCCCTACTCACCAAAAGCGGTGTGAAATTCTTTGTCGGCTTCACGGATGCCATCAATGCGAAAGGAATACGCACAAGCGCGAATGCACACTGCGTGCACCGTTTTTTAACGGCTCCTCGGCCGGCCACGCCCCCTTGATACCCGATTGAGCTTGGCCGTACTTCCCAAAGGTAAAAAGGCACTGAACTTCCGCTGGGATGTGTGACACGTGTTTTCTACACACATGTTGCTTTCGTCGTACAAAACCCACGGCACGGTTTCCACAACGAACAGTAACCACGAGCAAATACGCGCATCTGGCATCTTCCTTCTGACTACCAGAAGACCAAACGTGCCCCAAACTTCCAATGTTCCCCAACCAGTGTGCTCGAATTACTTTCAACTTTGCCTGCTTCTGACTTGCGCCCGCAGCATACCGAGCGGCAAAGCAAGCCACCAGGGAGTGTAGCAGGAGAGATCGCGGCCGAGAGTAAACCAAAGCAAAGGACACATGGGCGCACGCTATGTGAAAAATGTATCGCAAAGTTAGATGTGGAGTACTACAGTCATTGTCCGAAGCAAATTCGGGTTCACATTGATCACCTGGTCATATCTGGCCGGAGACAAGGCTTCTGGCCAGGGAGCTGCCTGGTCGTCCCGATTGCTTCCTTGTCGACGACGTGATCTCCTGCTCGCTTTTCTCTCCTTCCCATCTGGCCGCTGACGCACGTATTCGTGGTCTAGGCGATTTTTCCTACCGCCATCTTCGTCGCCTTTTTCCCTGGTTCTGTTGCTGTTTCCGACGTTTTGGGGTGGCCATTCCCGCGTTCCGAATTTGTCAAGCCCAGTTTGGACAACCTCAGCATGGTCAAACTCTCGACCGAGTTGGTCACGCCGGCGCAGGGGGGGCGATTCGCTGCGATATAATCCGTTCCAGCTGCACCTACTTTCTTTAGCACGTGCAGAAACACTCGCGGTTGGAGCATGTCTTGTCTCTCTTGCTTCATGCGGGGTTCCTAGTTCCCTGCGGCGCTCATGAGAATCACGTCGGTACTCTACGGCCTCTGTCTCTCCCCGTATAGTTTCTGTGCTCCTGGCTAGATACCCGGAGCCTCGGCAGCTGGTGGCAACCACCCCACAAGAAGAACTTCCGTCGTCGAGCGCTACCCCGGCGGCCGCCTCTGGTCCACCAACGTGGTGGCTGTTGCATAGCTTTCCTGGCCGTTTCCTGTGCATTGGAGCATCAGCGCCGAAACTGGTCGGGAGGTCCTCAACATCCGTACGAGTTTCGTTTTGAGCTCGACGTTCTGCACCCAAGAGCCCGCGTTGTTGTGGTCGGCGTGATACCCCAGTTGCGTTGCCTTGGTAGATGTCTGCGTCGGATGTTTGAAAAGCTGCTCCGTTATACGGACCATCTCCGGAACTGCTGTTCGCCACTGCGTGGTCTAGAGGGTGTCGGCCATCAACGAGGGGTGGCCTGTCTGAGGAAGGGTACCGTGTTTCACTCACGGACCCGCTTGCATCAGTTTCTTCTCCTGCAAGCTCCGTTGCAGCGCTCGATCCCGACCCTTCGTCGTGCGCCAGTTTTGGTGATGGCACTTCCTCAGAAGCAACTGAAGAAGCAGAGTTGTGGGTGTCGCAAGCTCGGTTCCCAAGAACGAGCAGTTGGATTATCTCGGAGTGGCCTTGTGCGGCAGCTAGATGTAACGGCGAGTTTCCGGCCGCATCAGCCGAAGCTGTCGCACCGGACATAAGCAAAGCTTGCGCCGCGCCAAGATTTCCTGCCAACGCGGATACATGGAGGGGGGTCAGACCCTTTGCGTCGCGAGCGTCCTCCAGGGCTCCACGGGACAACAGAAGCTCGATGCATTCTCGGGACTGATCGCTGCCGGGGTCGTTGGGGCTCCTCTGGCGGTTCTCACAGGCTACATGCAGAGGTGTTCGCCCTCGTTCGTCCGTAGCGTTGACGTTGGCCCCGCCGGTTAAGAGCAGGCGCAGACCCCGAACAGAGTGCTGAGCGGCAGCGAGGTGCATGGCAGTTTCCCCGGCGGAGTTTCTGGTCGAGATACATATGAAAGGACGTAAAACGGACACTGTGTTAGGTGGGAGTCCGCCTATCTGTGCGGGTGCAAACGATGGAAAGTATGGGGGGGTTAGCGACGGAAGCGTGAGCTCCGTCCGTCGATATGCAATGCGATTGATGATGTCGGCCTCAAGTGACCACAGCCTCAATACAAAGCTACCTTGGACCTACGAAAACTAATATTACATTGAGCAGCGGCGCTCCTGACGCGGGTACGACTATGAGACATGAACAACGTGCTGGCGATTTGGTAAGCAAAGTCAGTATGAAAAATGTTACGTCTTCTCTAATAGTATAATGGCGACAAAGCATTCTATTAATAGGGCACGCTCGTACTGTAGACTACCCAAGCGATAGCGCTATCCAACTCATGCTTATACTCCCACCTAGCGTCTGGGTCGGAGGTATCTTGGGATGTTTGCGATGCCTCAAACGTGCACGCTGAGCCCCCTTCCTCGGCAACTTGTTCCCACCCCTCCCCGTCGACGACAATGCTGCCAGTGCCATCCGGCCCTCCATCCTCGTGGTTTGCCCCAGCTCTCTTCGTCTCTGCTGCATTGTTCACGGCGCCTCTCCTTGTGTCACCCCTTCTAGTGTCAGCAGCTGTGTGGACCTGAAGTAGTTCCTCCTCACTTGGATCAGCCCACCGACTGTCGCCGGTCACTTCGTTGTAAAGGTACGGGTGGCCTTCCGGACTGACATATCGAACCCACTGTCCTTGGGTGGTCTCGGATAACGGGGCGGCGAGGGCTGAGGACGACGAGGATCCATCCATTTCAACAGCGTTGCTGACGCAATCAGTGCCCCCTGATCCGCAGTCTTTCCGGTAGCAGCTCTCCGCAATGTTTGAGGTAGTAGTCACCGATTGCAAAGTTTGACGCGGGCTTCCGCGTTGGTGCGGTGGAGAGCGTTTGGCGAGTGCTGGCAGGGAAAGCTGCCGCTTGAAGTTACACGCCGATTTCTTTTCTGCCGCCAATTCTGCATCACTTTGTTGCATTGCTTCTCGAAGCAATGCATGAAAATCGCCGGTGTTTTCGCCTTGCGAAGCTTGCTCCGTCGCACTCAGAGTATTAGCCAGTGGCGTAGGCTTGGTTCCCCCCTCTTGCTGACTATCGTCGAGCTGGATGGTGCAACTCTTGACATGCTCCGCGCCGCCGTGTGTACCACGAGCCTGTCGCTGTACCAGCAGCAGCGCACTTGTCACAACCTCGGGACTGACACTCCGACGACACTCCGTGGATAGCCCTGGGCGTTCGTCGTCGTCTCCTTGTTGCCTAGGGACTCCACTGAGAAAACAGGAGGAATCTGCCAAGCTCGTTGCACTATTCTGGTCTACAGGGTTTCCACGTTGTGGTACGTCCACCGCATCGCTCGTTGCGATATTCTGATCTACAGAGCTTCTACGCGATGGTACACCCATCGCATCGCCCCCTTCCGCGGTCGGAGAGCGTAACCCATCGCGTGCGCTCTGCTCCATGCTATGCGTCTCGCTGATGCCACCACGCTTGCCGGCAGGCATGCTTCCCTTCGTAAGGCTGCCAGCCTCATTAGTATTTGCAGGTGCTTGCTCCGTCTCATCATCTAATGCTGAAAGGTCGGGCTTCGAGTTCGAGATCGATCTCAACGTCAAGGGGCCGATCGCGGAGACATCGGACACCCGGTCTTGGTCGTCGCGCTCTCGCTCTGCACCGACGCGCCCTGCAGATGATCTCGAAACGATTGTCTCCTCCCAAGCTGGCCCATCGTATCGGGCACCTTCAAGAACCGGCGTAAGCTTTTCTGCTGGCAGTATCTTCGATTCGCTCCTCCCAAGGATGTCGGCCATATCACTCGATATCACAAGACGCAGAATCCTTCGTGTCCCGACAATCAATAGACTAGAGCTTCGGCTCCATCCCGACAGTGGTGTTACATCGTTCGCAAATACACGATCGCTCTCTCACTATGATACCTACTGTACGTGCAGCCTTGCTCAGGGTAGCTGTGGTATCTTCAAAGTTCCCACGATGATTGACGAAAATAAAATTTCGACCACCACTTCAGACTTCAGAACACAGCCGTTGTACATATAGCGGCATGTCTGTTGCCGTTTCGAACACACTGTTGGCTGTTGGTCTGTTCATACGTTGATTCGTTGACAGTTTGCCCACGTTCACAAGATGCCAATATCTAACATCTAAAGATCCAAGATCTAGAAAGATACTTGATAAAAGTTGAAAGAATACGTCAGCTGTGGAATATCCTACCAGTACGTACGTATGACATCATTGGTACGGATACCATACTGGTGCTGTACGGTACTGCTGTACAAGTACTGATGTACAGCAGGTCGCCCCTGTGGTCTAGTATCTATAATTAGCCTCGAATACTATTATACTGGCATTGGTGTCACGGGTTCGGATCTCCGTATGATACGAGTTCGTATGGAGTTTTATTTATCGAAAGACAACAACTGCCCAGCGTGGGCAAGTACAATTCGACGGGAGTCGACGAGGGAAGAAAGTGCCGACCCCTTCTCGCGATAAAAATGCAAGGCTAAGGGGTACCGTACCGTAGTGGGGAGGAGGGAGAAGAGCCTGCTATTCGTATCATATGTGACCACGGATCTGAGTTACGACTATAGGAGGGAGCGAGAAAGGAAGGGCTAATATAATAAATGCGATGAGACAAAGAAAAAGAAAAGTAAAAGTACGTACGAGTATACCTGGTATGTACGTACGAACTGCTGTAGGCTCTCTGCCTTGGCTCTGCCGGTATGTACGTACCTGACACGAGGTAAAGCAGCCGACAATATACTTAGAAAAGACGGGCGAAGATAAAAATAATAAATGGGATGGAAAAAAATAAATAAAGAAATAAAGCCCTGTTCAAAAGAATCTCGAATCTCGAATTACAACCAGTAGAGTAGAACTCCAGCTCTCTCTGGTACTACAGTCTATACCGTAGTCTCTATACTGGGTTCGTAGGGTCTACCAGGGTATACAGTAAATATATGCTTGTAATTACTGTACTGTGTAGCTGTACCGTAGTGGGGAGGGGGGAGAAGAGACAGCTGTGTGACCATTAGATGATGATCTGAGTTACGACAATTAACAGGAGGGAGCGAGAAAAGAAGGGCGAAGATAACAAATCGGATGGAAAAAAATTAATTAAAAGCCCTACGTACTCGTACTGGTACGTGATGTTGGCTTCAGCTTCCGACTTCGCGCGCCTACCGGTACATATATGCTCATTTTTGCCCCGACGCCAGTAGCGGTACAGCACTGCAGAGCCTGTCTGTAACTTAATATTCTGCATCGCGACAACCGGAATACGACTACCATACGAGTATATGTAGATCTTTGTACATGCAGAAAACAGAGTGGTAATGATCGTTGTACTACACTAAAAAAGTACTGCTGTACTGACTGGTGTATATAAAATAGATACGAGTGCAGCCTCGAATGGAGGCCATTCCCGCGAAACTCGTACTCGTAGAAGTTGTGTGCTTCGTCTTGAGCACTCCTCCTGTACATCGTGTGCTATGTGTCTACGTAACGTAACGTAATACCTGGCGTGTGATGATGGTATGCACCGGTATGTGACTGCGTGCATGTGTACCACTGAAAGAAAGTGAGGCGCTTGTTTTTGAGATTGTACGTATTACCTCTATAGTTTTCTGAAGTGAAGGGACAATGGTTGAACTCTGCGCTGTGAGGCGTCGAACACAAAAGTACATTTGTTTATACATACACCATAAATATGTCAGAAACTACGAAGTGTCGGTCTACAGGGGACGTTGAAAACAAAGCCCTCTTGTCCTCTTGTCCTCTTGTCCTCTTGTCTCTTGTCCTCCCTTGGTCCATTGCATCATGTATCGAAGCCGCGGGGGCTCAAGCTACGCTGACTTAACTCACCATACATTTTATAAATGCAGAGGTAACTTTAGACGGCCTAAAACATTCAATCCACGAGGCAAGAATGGGCGACGCCTGTCCTCCTCTCAAGTGACAGACAGATATTGGGTTCGCCCTCCCAAATCCGAGCTGCTTTATTACCCTGCTGTAATACGCTGGGTACCCTCCGGTCATCTACCGCACAAAACACGACATCTACCGTTCAATTTAGTCGATTCGTTACCATCATGCTTGCATGGCCACATAGGTACAACATTGTCGATTATGTTGATTGAATCTTTGACATAGGACACAAGGGTCAAATTCCTTGCAGCTCGATGCTTGACTGGCTAAGATAAGCCTCAATTCATGTCTTAGCTCTTCCGCCAGAAGACAGATTTCGCCTTCCCATCACCCGCCGTTTTCCTTTTACTGACGGCGTTTTTCGCTTTCTTCCCCTTAAAACCTGACGTTTTCGAAGGAGCCTTTTCAGCGTTACTACCCTCTCTAGACCCCGCCGACTCAGAATCCCCGACAGAATACCCAGACTCGGATCCAGATACCTGAAAATGAGAACCCTTCGCGGATTTCGTCCTCTTCCTACCTTTTCCATCCCTATTTCCTGCACTTGCGCTTTTGCTGCGCTCAGTGCCTGACTCTGCAGACAAGGCCGAGGATTCCGTTCCTGATCCGTCCTTGGACCCTCCTTTTTTTTTACCTCCGGCTTTTGATGCCTTGGAAGATTTAGTTCGGGACCTTTCCTTTCGACTGGTGCTACTAGCCGTGCTGCCGCTTGACGCTGACTCCGACCCCGACCCCGACGATGAAGAGCTGGAGTCAGAGTTTGACGTGGAAGAAGATGACGAGCCAGATGCGGACGACCTTGAGGACGAGGCAGAGTCGGTGCCGGAGCTAGAGCCGGAACCAGAGCCTGAGCCGGAACCAGAGCCTGAGTCTGAGTCTGAGTCTGAGCCTGAGCCTGAGCCTGACCCAGAGCCAGAGCCTGAGCCCGAGTCTGAGCCTGCGTTAGACATTGACGGTGAAGAGGCGCTTTCTTGTGAAACTTTTGAGGGTTCTGACTGAGGTTCTGTCGGAAAAGCGTCTTCCGATGATGATGATGATGCTTCGCTTCTGGAAAGTGCTCCTTCTGACGACGCGTCCTGAAAAATATTAGCACCAGCATGGAAGGGGTCGTCGCGATGCACCGTCCGTGGGAGGGTTTGTTGGGTTCTTAACCCCTTTAGAGCCGGAAACGTTTTTTGGGGACAAAACTACTTGGAAATAGTGTGAGATACTTTTTGGGTTAGTGAAGGGGTTAAGGGGCTACAGTAGTTCGAAGCATTGTATAAAAAAATGGAGAGGTTGAGAAGTGCCAACAAGTGGCTATTTAATATAATCCGCGCGCCTCCCAGGTACGTTCTTATACCACTATCATCCTCGATATCGAAGTGCTTCGGCGAAGCGCGGGGGGGGGGGGGGGTACTCATTATTATGCATGGCCGTAGTCGTATGACCATAGGCCCTCGTATCCCTACAATCCCCGAACGGGGCACGTCGCGTTTTCACCGACCAGGCAGACATTGTTTGCACCAAGGGCGGGGGGGGGGGGGGCACTGTCATTGACCAAGGACTACACTACACGGCTGCCTGTCAAGAGAGGTTACCAACACAGATAGGGCAACTAGCATACGCGTGCTTTCACTCGAACGTGGTCCTTGATCAGTAAAGGTGTGCTGCTTGTTATTTGTACGTGTGACATATGAGCCGTTCGTTGGGGTACGCTACATCGTCATCATATTTTATCGTCACGATGCTTCGTGGGTGTGCGCGAATTTATCTGCTGACCACCGCATAACACAGCACGCACGCCTCATCGATGAAATCGACCGTTTTCTCTATTGATACACGCGTTCACAGTTACCTGGATGGCGGGGGCTTGCTGACTTATCATGAGCTCGCGCGCACGTTCTGCCGCCAGCTTCTTCCGCCTGATCTTGTCCTACACCCGGGAAAACATGCCGACACCCCCCCCCAAAACGCGACGAGGTAATAGCGAAATGATCAGCAGCGACGGGGCTGGATGCCATCGGCGCTGTGTTTGCCACAACGCGGCCTCTCGCAGCTTGATTCGTTCGTGCGTCCTAGACTTGGCGTTTGGTTGAGTCCTAGGCATGCATCTTGTAAATTGCGTCGTAGTAGACAATATATTGATAGTATCGAATAAGGGACGACAGGGTGGTGGAAGGCACGTAGATACCTGCGGCTACGGAACAAGTCTCGCTACTGTAGTTATCAACAATGACGAAAAACGTGAGTACATACCGGTATGCAAGAGCTCCGATACTCGGTATAAAACATTCGTATCCAGAATTTGATCTGACGAATCCGGCATCTCACGGCGGACTACTGTAGATATTAACAAAACTAAAAAAAAATTGACATACATACGAAGTGCATCGATCGGTATGGCTGCATACGGTAGATGTATATCATTATATCGGTTTTACCTGAGCAGCACGTAACTTCCGGAGCTTGATCGATTTAGCCTCTACGTGGCCAGCTATGGTCTTCAGCGTGCTGTCACAGGGGACGCCGTGCAGTAAATAAAACAAAACAAAACATCAACGAGGATGTAGCGGAGTTGGAAGGGCCACGGCTCTGTATGATGTTTGAGGTTGTTACACCGTTTGCAAGACTGTCTAGGTTCACCCATGTAATGACACCTACGGTAAACTGACGACGCCAAACGCTTCAGTACTCAACACCCTGGTATGCACTCATCGCGCAGGAAACACCCTCGGTCTGATAATATAGGAATGGCAATGAATACTTGTTGTGACAGCCGTCGAAGGCTGCATCAATTTTCCTTTGTAGCACATGCAAGCGGCTGCAAGCTCGTGTCAAATCAACCGTTTGTAGTGTAAACCCTGGCTCGGCGATCCAGGAGCTAAAACGTCTAAAACGTCACCCTCTCACCCCTCTCACCGCAAGTACCACGCGTCCAGGCGACAGACGTTGTTGTAGGCGTACACTCTTGCCGCAAACAGCTCGAAGTCGCCCGCCTCCCCTACCAGAACCATGTCCAGCGCGAACAGATAAGCCCTCGAACCCTGGAACACGGAGCTCATCTTTCCGAATGACAAGATCTTGGCCTTGACGGCGTTTAGCGTTGGCCGCGGCGGTGGCGGCTCTGCCCCAGGCGCCACACGGGGGGTGGCGGTGGTCTGTCGTGGCGTAGCGGCGAACGAATGGGTGATTTCGGCGGTGTCGAGCGTCGAAGTGCACGTTGGGAGATGGGGCCGAGACGGGGTTGGAGGTGTCGATGAGGACGGGGATGGATGCTAGAGTTTTTGTGTCCGTCCTGTCGAGCGCACGGAGGTATGGGGGCTACCTGGCTGCCTTGCAAGCTCGCCCCTTTGCAGTCTGTATTGGTGTTGGTTACGGCCGACATTTGTGTTTTGCGCCTCCAAATGACTATCGCGGCACCACATTTAGGTGCTTCTTACTCGGCATCTGTGACCATTAATACCATGGGCAGTACACCATTATCATTCGTTTGTAATATGTCGCATGAGACATACTTTAAAGGGTAATGGTCAAAGGGGGGTATACCCCCTGGTTTTTCCGCCATTTGGGGGTATAGGCAAAAAGCGCCGTCGCC
>JAYJME010000222.1:0-29196 GCA_036873775.1 Costaria costata | reverse complement strand
CCCCCCGGTGACGAGAGACTCGGGTACAACCACCACCGCCACCCGTCCGGAGGGCTTTATGTTCAGGACTCCCGCATATCCCAGCAGCAGCAGCAGTACCAGAGGGGGGGGGGGCTGCAGGTGGAAGCGCTGTCGCCAACGGCTGGGGGCGGTCGGGGGGTCGCTGTGGACACAGTGACCGCGCAGCAGCAGCAGCAGCAGCAGGTGCAAGGACTTGCGAATGCGGCTCAGCAAGAGGCGTACGACCAGTACCGCATGGCGGCTAGGTTTGAGTCCCACGCGCAAGCTCAGCAGCACGTTGGCGGTGTTGTGGAGGGGCATGGCGCCCTGGGGCAGACGTCCGGCGCTGCCGTTCCGCCTACCTCTAACCTAGGCTCTTCTGCCGCGATTCCTGAACAAGGGTGGTAGTAGGGACCTAGGGAGCAGGGGGGAGTGTGTGGGATTGCCTGCGCACGACAGACTTGATGGTTCGTTTTGTGTTGTTTACCACTCTGGACGGAAATATAAGGACCGTTGGGTTATAAATATGAAGGCCGAACGATCCTTAAATTTCCGTCCAGAGAGATTTTCGAAAACGAACCGTATAAGCCTCGTTGCTAATCGTTTTCCCCTTCGCCGTGTTGTTTTTGTCGCCTTTTAAGGCACGCGGCCTCTTGATGGTTGTCGCCTCCGCTGCTTGTAATGTCGTAAGGCTTGAGCGGCCGCCTTTTGAAAATTATCTGGGGTACATAAATGGATACTGGAGACAACTAAAAAAAATGGGCTTAGGGTAGAGAGGAGGCAGGGGTTGTATGGGGGGAAGGTTTTGGGTTGAGTGGCGAGGCACGCGGAAGGCGACCGGGAGGCGTTAAAGTGGAATCGGTAGCTCAAAGTGGATTCGGTATGATGAAAGAAATTCGGTGAGCGTACGTGCCACAGCGGTCACGGGTTCGGTTTTTGATGCTGCTGAGATAGATATGATGCGTCCGTTTTTGCCTTTTTCCCTCCGCTTGCTTGGACGGCTACCGCTTTCTTTGTGGTGGTGGGAGGGTGGGATGGGATGGGATGGGAGGGCAGGGAAGGGGACTGGTTTCGTCCGGTTGGCGCTTGCAGCTCGGGGAAGCAAGGGCTTGGGGTTAGAGCGACGATTGAGTCATTTTAGTTGTAGGCGTACTTCTGTAGGGCTTTCGAATTCAGACGCGGCCATTTTGCGCATATAGGGTTGCACGGATGAGGCTATGATCGCTCTAAATATGTCGTCATAGCGTTGTTGTTGGTGTCGTTTTAGATTTATATTTTATTGTGAGTACGCAGTACGTGCGAGGTTTCGAGCTGGGCCTGTAGTTGGGAGGGGGTGCGTATCCCTCCCGGTATTTTTCATCCGTTTGTTTGTCTAGCTCTATAATAGTCTACTACTGCTGTAATGTTGAATTACTTTTAATAATGGTGCTCCCGCCCTTATCCCGTCCGTGTGCTGAAGCAGTACTACAGTAAGTAGCAGTATTGAGGGGGGGGCGGTAACGGTGGAGGGCGCACGGTACTAGTACTTATTCGGTTTCATTTGGGGCGTTTTGTACGTACACTGAATGAGTGATGATATTTACCGAGTGAGTGGTTGGTGCAGATGATGCATGTGTGCGGGGTGCGGGGGAGTGCGGGGAAGGGATTTGAGTTTACGCATGGCGGCTTCCTTTCTTTGTGTCGACAGCCTTAAATCTTAACCGATGCCAAAGCAATAATGATGAGCAATAATCATATTATAACAGCTAAACAACTCCTTTTACCGCAAGTCAAACGCGGAGTTGTTATTTTTTTCAGCGGTCGTACTGTAGTGCTATCTTATGATGTTTCGTTTTCGACGAGGGTTACTATTTATACGTACGTACGAGCATCTCTTGCTCCCTACGTACCAGGCATTATGTATTATACCTGGTATTAATAGTGTTTCGCTGTGCGTCTTGTGTTTCCTGCTCATGTCGTGACATTTGTTGGCAGTCTTTGGCAGTCCCTAGCAATTATTGACAGTTCTAGACAGTCCTTAGCTGTCTTTGCCAGGTCTTGACTGCCCGTGACGGTTCTTGACAGCCTGTGACCGTGTCTGCCAGTCCTTGACAGTTCTTGAAAGTCCCTGGCAATTCTTGACTGTCTTTGCCACTTCTTGATTGTCTGTGACAGCCTGTGATAGTCCCTGGCAGTTCTTGACAGTCCGTCACAGTCCATGTCAGCCATTGACAGTTCTTGACAGTGCTTGACATCCTGGACTGTCTGTGCCATTGGCGTGGTAAAAAAACACGACCCTTTCCGCCGCTCCATACGAGTAGCTGTTGTACTTTTCACCGACCCCTGCGTGAAGCTGGATTTAATGCTGCGAGGAGCCCTTTTGATACAGCGCTCTGCAAGTATAATGTGATGTGCATGTTTTGGTCTTCTCTCGACTCTGATTGGGCTTCTTCAGTGCGTCGAGGTTGGATCCGCGCAATGGCCCGCACTTGGCGCTGGTGCTATTTTAATTGACGAAATAACGCCATGCCGTGTTGGGGGATATTTCACGCTGTGTGTCGCCTTCGATATACCTGCTGTCACCGATTTGCTGGCTCCTGTTTTGTTTTTCGTTGGTTTGTTTTGTTTTGTTCAACTGCCGTTAGTGCAGTTTCCCTCCCAATACTGGGCGTAGTTGTTTGTATTACGAGTACGGTAAGTCGGAGGCTGTGCCAGCTGTTGGAGTGCTTTTTTTTGCGCAGTTTTGTAATTCGCTTTGCTCCCCATTTTGTCCTTTTTGCTCGTATTTTCCGTGTTCTTTCTCTTGTGTTGTGTTCTTATTTTTGCCTGTTTTTTTTGTGTTGCGGCACTGCTGCGCCCAAGACCGGCATCAACATCCACGCCGTCCAGAAGTACGCCAAGCAGCTGATGGCGGCCCTGAAGCACATGGCGTCTAGGAACCTAGTCCATGCTGACATCAAGCCCGACAACATCCTCGTCGACCAGGGCTTCGGCTCCCTCAAGCTTGCGGACTTCGGGTACGTTGATCGACTGACGCGGGGGTTTGTCCGTTTACAAAAATAAAAAATAAATAAGTACCTGGCAGTCGTTTTATCTGGCTTTGGTAGTATCGGCGGCTACGCATGGGAAGGGGAACATTTTGACGTGGAGGGAATCCTTTGAGCATAGGGAAGCATTTGCAGGTTGTCATTGTCACCGTCATCTCACCACCCGTTGTCATAATCAATGATGGTCGTCATCGTTGTTGTCATCTTTACAATCATCTTTACAATCGTCATCGTTATCATCATCATCATCATCATCATCGTCGTTTTCATATCATCGTCGTCGTCATCATTATGTGTGCCTCGAGCCTCCTCCTTCGTATGCCTGTTTTCCCCGTCATACCCACGAACACGTGCGTATCCACACTTGCTAACCGCGCTCTTCCCTGGTCGGCGTTGGTTTTGGCACGGTTTTGACATGGCAGGTCGGCTTTCCGCGAGAGTGACCCGGATAACGACCCGACGCCGTACCTCGTCAGTCGCTGGTACCGAGCCCCTGAGATCGTCATGGGGCTCGAGTACGACAAGGCGATCGACCTGTGGTCGGTGGCCGTGACGTTGTACGAGCTGTACAAGGGGTCTCCGATCTTGCCGGGAGTGAACAACAATGAGGTGCGTTCGATTTGGCTTCCCGTAAATGTATGTACGAAGTATGTGTTTTGTGCTTACATTGTTGTTGTTGCTGTTGTTGTTGTTGTTCCTGATGAGTGGTGGTTGTTGTGTTGTTGATTGTGGTGTTACCAGTGCTTGTGGCGGTGGTGTTGGTGTTGGTGATATCGACAGTAGATGCATCGGCGTTGCCGCTACGAACAGGTGTTCTTGTCTGCGTTCCTTGCTCTCGATTTTGGTGTGATATCATTTTCACATCCGTTGCTCGCACCGTGCCGTGAAAGGCCACCCCGACAGTTACACTAGTCGCCACGTTTCCGATTTCTCCCATTAGCGCTAGCTCCGTGTTGGCATAGAACGTGGCTGGCCTCCACCAAGAGTGCGATAAATCCATATCCCGACCACCCTTTCCCCACTCTTCGCGTGGTTCTGTGTGCGCCAGAGCCCAGTCAAGGAGAGGGCGGAGTATTGTTCATTTCGTTTTTTCTGACCGGGAACCGCAACCCGTCGAATTTGTCGTTCAGTGGTGGACTCAAACGATCGGGAGGAGATAAATAATAACTTATCGTGACTCGCCCATATTCCCACCCTGCCCTTTTTGTTGTTGCGCCAAATGCGGAAGATGCTCAAACGGATGATGGAGTTCAAGGGCCCGGTTCCCACGCGCATGGTCAAGAGCCACATGCGGGCGTTCGAGACTATGGGAGGCATTCGACCGCACTTTACGGAGGGGGGGCAGTTCATGCAGCAGGAGCCCGACCCAGTGACAGGTGCAGTTGGTTGATGGTTGGTTAATGGTACCGCGAGCTTGAAGGGCGAATCGGAAGTTTTCGGAGACGTTACGTTTCTATCGACGTGGCTCTATCGACGTGGTCGGACTAATCTTGAAAAGGTCGTGTCGTTGCCACGTGCTACGTTCGTAGTGCTGTCGCGTTGTCGTTTTGCACGAGGAGTGGTGCGGGCCAGGGATAACGGCAAGCTTTTGACCGTGAGAAAGGCGATGCTCGTCTAAAGAGGAGCTACCTTCTACGTACAACTGCAAGTAGGCCATCCCTTTGGGAAATGAGAGGGAACACGTGTAAGAACTAAGTGACCATTTCAGCATCGGCCACACGACGCTGGGCAATTTTTGGGGCATTTAGCTTGAACCATGCTGTACTGTGAAAGCAGCCAACTCTAATTCCATCTACTGTAGTTTTCCCCAAAATCGACATTTGACGAAGAAGCCCAGAATTACCGACGAGCACACGAAGAACACCACGATGCGAGAGCGTCACTCTTGAGAGGTAGCAGCTCTTGTTTCTCAGCCTCCGCACGAGTATACCACACTCTGTTGACTTTCGTTTTCATTCACCCTTCTTCATTGTAACCCGCTCGACACCCTTCGAAATCCTTCGGAACCCGTGGCAATTGCTTTGTTTGCAGGGCAAGCGACGGTGCGACTGGTGACGGTCACAGTGCCGTCCAGACCCATCAAGGGGGACATCATGAGGAGCAAAGGCGCGCAGGACAAGAAGGACACCGTGGTCGACCTCGCCGACTTCCTGGACAAATGCATGTCGTTGGACCCGCGCCAGAGGATGGCTCTCGAGCAGTGTTCTGCGCATAGCTTCTTGCGTCGAGTGTGATCGGGTATTAGGAGTCGACGACAGGCAACGGAAAGCCGAAAGGCAGAATAACGACGAAAGCCAAAATAACGACGAAGGGCAATGGAGGGCTAAACGCGGATGAAAGCGCAGCAAGACAAGAGACAAGTCTTTGTTAGGGGGGATGGAGCAAGAGAAAGACTAGCGGCGAAAGAAAGCGCAGCAAGAGAGAGCGAGACACAGAGAGAAACTCGTAGGCGTGTTGTTGTGTTTTTTTTTGTGTGTGTGGGGGCCCAGGGCACCGGTTTGTCACCGAGGAGTTCGCGGTCTAGCAGAGGTTTCGCCGACGCTGTTTTGCTCCTATCTCCTCGACCTTCGCTGGAGGATGCTATTATGCGGAACAAGGATTACGAGGTGGGGGTTAACGCAATCGCGCAGCGTACAGCGGCGTAACTCCGCTGAACGATACGTTTATAGCCTCTCTGCGTGGTAATTATGTTTATGTTCGTCTGCCGCCCTGTTAAGTGAGTAGGTTGGTGAGTGGGGCTCCCGCCCTTTCTTTCACCCCTCGTTTGCAACAATATTTTGCGTTCTTTTCTTGTCGTGTGCACGGCAAAAGTGTGCGTATATTAGCGGTTGCAGCTAGTTTTGACACGAAGGAAAAACAGTCGATGCGCGATGCTCGTGCAGAGTAGAGCACGTGCTAAATCGGAAAGTTGCTGCTGGACAGACGCTCGAAATATTTCCGACAATGTTGTGGGCATGCTGTACTCGTCACGGGATTTATTCCCCAGATTTCCCCTCAGAATGTTCTGGGAATATGCTGCTCGTCGGACATTTTTCCCAACATGTTCTGGATATATAGTCTACGTGCTCGTAAACGTGGGAATATTTCCTTGCCGTTGGATTAGGAGAGGGGAGAGTTCAACCCTCAATTTTCTGGTTTATCGTTGGAGCGGTGCTAGTTTCTGCATCTGTTGAGGGCATGCTCATGAGGCAATTCGGCGCGCTTGGTTAGGTTAGGGGCTGGTTTCGTCAAGACAAACGGCGTTGGCGAGGAACGCGGCCGCCCGCTATCGGTAGTGGGGTGTGTAAAACAAACGTAAGAGTCGTGCCTGGCGCTTGGTTTCAGTTGTCACAGACAACTGCCAGTAGAACAAAACAAATACAGCACGTAGAAAATGTGAAGAAGTTACGGAATATTATTTTATATTGCGGTCGTTCGGCCTTGCTCTTTGCCTCGCGCTCTCCCCGAGCGAAGCAGCACGGCAGTGGCGTCTTTGGCGTGTTGACGACCAACCTATAGGCAGGTCCTGCTACATACGCACTTGACCCCCGGCTATTTGATGAGTCAGGCGGTGCTAATGTCCAACGCCAGAGAGACTCGTTCTCAAGAGATCTATCGCCTACAGAGTGATGGCGCACTGTGCCTACTGTAGGGTGAAGCCCAAAATCGAAAGCTACCAATTAACTCTTGTGGTTTAGATAGATGGCTGGGGGTGATCAAGTCGTGTACGTGCCTTTTGTTTTTTTTATTAGGAATGCGATCTAGTAAAAGTTAGTACACCAGGACGAGTCGTCGTGCAGTTCTGACCCCCTGAATTCCCCAGTGTCTAGTAGAGTCTCTGGAAGGGGAAAACGGATCTTGCCCCGTCTGTCTTTTCTCCCTATTCTCCCTATTCTCTCAGTCCAGTCTCATCCAGGCATGACTCTCGCTCTTTTTTTTTCCTTTTTTTTCTGCTTCAAATTACGAACAATTCGTTTAGGACAGTACTCAACTTCGAGTTTGATCCCACCCCTCTGTGGCCGCGATTAACCCCCCCACCACGACTCTCGCTCACCGGCTCTCGTCCAGGGGATGCCTGGCACGCGATTTATCGACAAAAAATCGGTACTGGTACTGGTTATCGCTTGAGGAGCTTGCAAGGTCGCTTGCGTTTCTCAAAAGATATCAAAACGACCGCGGCTTGCTGTTCCCGCATTTTATTACTTTAGGCGGTCATCACTCACGATGGTCCCGACTCTCACTCGTCGGCTCCCGTCCTCCGGATGCCTGTCACGGTTATCGCGGGAGGAGCTAGCAAAATCTGTTGCGAGACCGCTGCGGTGACCGAGGACAGTCGCCTATTATTTTCCACAAGGTAACGTCTTCACTCTTTTATCCAAACACTTTCACAAGGCGATTTCGAGAACAAACGGAACACGCCACTCTCTCTCTCTCTGTCTGTAACCCACCCCCGCCACGACTCTCTCTCGCCGCCTCTGGTTCAACGGATGCCTATCACGCTGTTTCTCGACACGAATCGGCACTATTTAGTTATGGGCGGGAGGAGCTTGCAGAGTCATGTGCGTTTCTCAGACAGGATTTAACGACCGGGCATTGCTTGCTGCTGCCGACATTACATACTAGGCACCACATACATCCCTGGAAACTATTAATAGGAAAAGTACATTGCTTTTGCGAGTACAGTCAGTCGTACTCCTACTGCGTAACAAAGCCCTCTCGCATTATATTCGTTCATTTCAACTTTCAATACCCAGTAACCGTCTGACCTAAAACAAACCCGGCATGTTGGGGATCGGCACGCCACCACCATTCAGTGGCGTTGGACTGAAGACTAAACAACCACCATCAAGCAAAGAACGAGAGCATGGGTGTATGTGTGCATGGTATGACTATTTTATTTTATTTTTGATCTTCCCAATTATTATCTTCACTCGTCTTTCTCCTTCTCCCTCCCTAGTCGTAAGTCAGATCCGGGGTCACTAAGCAGGCTTTTCTCTCCCCCTCCCCACTACGGTACGTGCCTTGATTTTTAATCGCGAGAAGAGTTCAGCACTTTCTTCCCTCGTCGACTTGCGTCGAATTCTGCTTACCCACACAATTAAGCGCTCTCGGCAACAATTGATGTCATTCGAGAAAAAAGCCCTGTGCTTGCGCCGGGGTTCGAACCCGTGACTTTCCAATCTCAGAGTGTTCGAGGCTACTTGTGAACCACAGCGTTGGATACCTCTCGCAAAATGGCTGATGGGACTTCAAGAAAAGCGGGCCCGATTCGCCCGCTTCCCTGGCCAAACACCCCTGCGAAGGTGCCGAAACCTTCGTTTTCGATTCTCGAAGCCAGTTTGCCATAAGAGACGGCCTAAGTGGATTTAGCGTTGCCGCGTCAGCGGCCGAAACCCGAGGCCTCCTTGTATTGAGAATATTAGACTATTGAATATTTGTTCAGAAATTTAGAAGATCAGCCAGCAGTCTGCGCCGATCACAGCAGGCTGCGAGGAACAGCACAGCCCGTTGACGGATAGCAACGGAGAAAAACACAGCCCAACATACGGGACACCCACGAGGGTGGTGTAACTCGCGCGGGATTGCGAGCGTCACCTTCTATATCGCGCGCCGTTCGGTGCACCATGAGCGTCTCCGAACCATCTCTCGGCAGCGCCCACGCCTTGGCTATGCCCGGGCTTTGCGCAAACACTCCCGCATAAGATTGCGCCATGTCCTCCACACCGGCTCCCATCCTCACAACAGAAGGGTAGCAGGGCTGAGAGTGCAGTCCGGCGGAGCGGTGCGCGGTCCACGCCAGAGGAGCGCCCACGAACAGGCTGGTAAAGAGCATGCGTAATGATCTCTCGATCGATCTACGGGATTTCCATCGCGCTGAGATAATGTTTCAAGAGCGGGGATTGGGATCGGTGTCCTGTGAATGGTAGAGGCAATTTCGTAGAAGTCATGGATGGCGTTGTTGACAGTCCCGTATTATCATCGGCGACGTTCCAATCAAAATACGATCTTCGCCATCTATCTACCAATCAAATACCTTCATTTTAGCGAGCATTCTGAAACGACACCTTATAGACCGACATACAGCACAGAGACACGGCGCCACAAGCCCGCAGATATCCATTACGAGTACCTGTCAGTTAATATCCACACCTGCGACCGCTACTACAGCTCTTCTCCGCCACCAGTCTACTACTGTCTGTGGTAGGGTATTATTCTATGTGTGGGAGGATGCCACTCTTGGAGGAGCCGGTCAGACGCCGTAATCGTCTCTATCGTGAATGTTCTGAGAGGTAACATCCATTCCTGTGCTATACCTGGTAAGGTGAAGGAGAGTAGAACAACCTGATTGCACAACGCTTGACGAACATCAGCCAGATAGCAACATAGTCAGGACCCACCAGGAGGCCACCGCTGGGAGGAGTTGGCCAAGCTCGTGTGCTGCCCATGTTTTCCCCCCCAGCTTTTGTCGGTCTTGCTGTACGATAGATGGCACAGCAGCACTCCAGACGCTGCTATATACCAGTACGAGCACAAGATGATGCGTACTACGTCGCTCGTTACGGCAGTGACAGCAGCAGTGGGAGTGTCCTCCTCACCGGACCCTGCACCAGTTCCCAAGTTCATCGTCTCTCTTGGCCCAACCAACCGACTAGTTGGAAGCAACTACCTGTTCAATCACCCAGTTAGCTCTCAGTCAGCGCCGATTATAAAAAGGTGCAACAGGCAGTTCCTTCTACGCAACTTCTGCGTGATCCTGTCTGTCCATCAACTCAGTCCTGGTTGCTCGAGCTAGCGTCACAGCTATCCTCTGCACTCGCCTCTGAAGATGGGCCTTGACCAGCAGACTGCCTCTCAATACAGACGCTATATAGCCGGAGTAGCAACCGCGCTCGTAGTTGCAGCAGTGTCACACTTGTGCTGTGTTATCTGTACGATAATGTACAGAGTAGTACGCACATAAGCAAACACACACACAAACATGAGCACACGCACGTAAACACACAATCTGGCCGCGGCTTGAAGTCGTTCACCCTTTATCTTTGCGATGTGGGGTTTACGAAAATAATCGGTGTACAGGCTTCAGTTCTGGTATGTACTACCGCAGTACATGTCGAAAAGCCATGGGTAGAGCTGACGAGGCCACGTCAGGAGAGGCCTCGCGGCAGACAATTATGTTTATATATCCCACGCAGCTTGCAAAGTTGAGATTCGACGAAATCCTCGATCTCACAGCTGACGTTTTTTTCTTTTATAATATATGGAGTAGTTCGTACACTCTGATAAGCAGCTTGCTCGTCGCCGAGAAAGTCATTGTTGTGTCGACAACTGCAAGGGAAGGACCTGGGGCGGTCAGTGGCCTACGGCTTGCAATGGCTGTGGCGTGGTAAGAGTGAATCACAGGTGCTTTGAACTCCAGGCGTACTTGCGTACTTACTTGCGTACTCACCCGAACGAAAGTATGCTCCCACAACAGACTATGGTAAAGGTACGGGTTCAAGTCCCGTAAAGGATTAAGATGTATTTAAACATAGTTTCTCCCCCACTTGGTTCTCTTGTTGCAGGATTTTTTGGACGTTTCCTTGGAGGCCGCGGTGCTGGTTTAGTGACTATATCTTGTATTGGCCTTAGTTTTTTTCTAAGTGGTCTTGCTTTTTATGAAGTCGGTTTAGGAGGAAGTTCTACTTATCTTTATTTAATGCCTTGACACTACAACAACTATTGTAGAAGGTAGTTCGAAAACGACGGGTTCAAGAAGTTTTATACTGTTGACCCGTAAAGAGGTAGGCGAAAGCAAGCGGGAAGAAAGTGGGTCGAGCAGCACTCATCGGCAACCGTAGGGGCAGACTTAATCAACTCCCAGTGACATTCTCCCTCTACCCACTTCGTTTTACCACTCGTACGTGTTACGTTAGTGACGCTCCGTATATGCTACTGCTTGAAGGGAAGAAAACTTGAGGACGAGGTAGACGGCAGCATCACACGGTCTGCCACCGCCTCAGTACTCGTCTTGCCATCGTGAAGTACTTGTACTATTACGCTATCTCTTTTAGTCGCCCCCCCTTTCCCGCTACTCTGGGCACTATCTGCCTCTTTCGCGGGGCGTGCACGACTCCTCGCCACCACCCTGTGCCATGTGCGTACAATGAACTAATCAGCTCCTTCCACGACCTTGCACCACTGCCTCCCATTCCCCGCTGCTATCGTCAGTACCTCGTACCATTTATCAGTATATACCAGGTTGTTGATATGGGCTCGAGTCAGGTTTCGAGGGCAAGCCATTGTGCTGCCACGCGGGTTACCTCTGTCTGCATCTTGACCGTCTGTCACACGTGTTTTCTTTCATTTGACCCGTCGCCCCTCCCCCTCCCGGTGGAGGCAAGGCAATACGTCGGGCGTCTACTATCTGGAGCTCAAAACCTTTAGAGCTCAGAAGGTTCGTAAACTACGGTCCAAAACTTGGCAGCTACCGGTATGTGCTTGTGCAGGTGGCAACGGGTGCGCAGTCTCAGTAAAATAACCCATCAAGCATCGTAGATCGCAGAAACAGGAGCAGCCCGTATAATATAACTTGCTCACGTATTCAGCATTCCGTCCATACAACTAGGCATACAAAGGTAGCGACCCGTCGCTACGCCAACTACTAGCTGTCTGCATAATACATTCGCCCGTCGCGAAAACGACCATCCGGGACCCCGCGCGGTAAGCTTGCACATCCAGGATCTACCGCTAGAGATTCTACTATTTCTTCCTCTTGCCCTCCTGGGGAATTCCAAGTTTGTCCCGGCAACCGATCGACCTGTGCAGAACGCGAAGATTAGGACAGAAGGCGCACCATAAGCTACAAGGTATGAAACATATCGCTATTTATTATCGCGCTGTGTAGTACCAACAACAGTCAAGGTGCACGATGGGCTCAGGAGCGACTGTTCCGGACCGTGCTGCCACACGGCGAGTTCAAAACGAGTGCCCCAGAGTCGCAGTAGCTCTCCTCTGCCCACAGCCTGCGCGTGACTTGGAAGGGCGCCCAGCACGCATAGTCTATACAACCAGCATTTCGTACTCTAACGATGCCTCGGAATATCGAGGCTTGCGAGGGACCATGAAATTGAAAAACTCGATGTCAACCCTAACCGCCCAAACGGCACAGGGGCAGATGGTGGGCTATTCATCAAGGAGCCAACTGGAACGTACTTGCGGTTCCATGACGATGGGAGCACCGCCGGTGTTCATTTCATTTGGCATGGCTGATTTTCTTCCTGCGCCCGCACCCCCCCGATACCATACCTAATATTCAAGATTCGTTAGTGCCCCCAGCCTACCTGCTCCTGAGGGATAGTCTGCAACGACTTCTCCAGAATTTCCCCGAATGGTCTCTCCTCCCTCAGAAGGCTTTCCAGGGGGACTCTGCGAATTTTCAACACACGCAAGCACGAGAGAGCAGCATACGAGAGTTAGATCAAATAAGAATATGCTCCACTACAATAGGCGCCGCATGGCATGTCAGTACGTACCTGATGCCTTATAACAAAGCCATGCCTTCAGAAAAAAAACTGCACCTACTGAAACACACTGTAGCCGCCAGTATAACATCCAGACTCTTATTAATAGCGTCACGTAAAACGTACTCGTACCAGGTACCAGTATACTCTTGTTATCGTCGTTGTTGTTGTTCTCACATCAACTATCAACTCTTTACCAAAATCAATTCCCCGTGGTCACAGGACAAGCTCCAATAACTCTGGAGTGGAATAATACATAATACGTCGAGAAAAACATACTTCGTATAAGAAGAATAATACGCATAGAAACCCAAGCAAAGCGAACACCTCAGGCGAAAACATAAAAAAAAAATAGCGACGTACGTATGAGTTGCATAAGTACGTTGTACGAGTTGAAACAGGAAGCCGAGGGGACCGCATAATACCAAACAGGAAATAGAAAACGAAAAAGAAAAAGAAAAGAAACAAAACAAATCAAATCGAAAGGAAGAGATACGATAAATTAAATACGCAAGAGAGTACGCAGACTTGCATACTCGCACGTCATGGAGAGGGGGCGGGGGGGTGGACAACCGAAAATACAGCATCCACCCACAAGAAGGGCAAATAAGCGAAAAGGCGAAAAAGCGACAGAGGAAAACGGAAAACGGAATACGGTAGTGGGCACCAGATGATTCTGTGTGAGGGCGAGCGGCTGAAAAATGCTCAGGTCTTTGACTATACATTGGCGGCTGGTATTTCTATTAGTAATAGTATGTTTATTCCATAAATATACAGCAGCACAGCAGCAGTAGCTCTCGCTAGGAACTCGCGCTGGTGGACATTTGTCACCGTCGTCAACTGTTTGTGTTGTTGGGAAGCAGAAAAGCCGAACACGATGCATCCAGGAGTCACACAACGATTCACGTACATTTTTTTTTGGGGGGGGGAATCCCGGTGGTCGTACGGGACACGGAGGTCCGGGCACACAAGGCTGGAAACGAGGCCCTAGTTTTGGCGCCGTCGTGTCACTGTGATACCCCAAGCTGTCGGCGTGTTGCGACCTGCCCATGGGCCGCCCAAGGCTTACCTGAACTTCTTCCCGTTTTTCTCCCCGTGGAAGAGATGCCAAACTGGCTTCGCTAGTCTTCGCCGGCAAGCGAGCCACTGCCCACCGTACGCCTTCTCCTGCCGCTCTCCGTACTCCGCGTACGTCTCAAGCACTTCCCGACGGTTCAACCCCGGGTCCTGATGACAAACGGTGAAGGTTCCGCTCGCGAATTACAGCAAGAAAAAATTGTGTAGCACGAAGCACAGCTGCGGCGACAAGGTAGTAGGTGGTTTCGTTTGCAGCTTGGTTTGGGTAGGAATGGGGCGACCCGGGCTGCACCCCGGGATCAGATCACGACAAAAAGTGCGGTGACAGCGAAGCGATGTTGGAATGATAGCGATGACGACGATGACGATGCTCATGGTGATAATGATGGTGGTGGTGTTCTCACAATAGTTCCTTTTCCGGAACAGTAACCCGTGGCCTGAAATCAAGCTCAGCCTTCCTTTGGAAGAAAAATAAAACACACAACAATAATACGCACCCGGTACACAAGGATACTGCATCGTCCCTGTACCACCTGAAAACCAACAACACCGCAAGGGCACAGAGATAACCATCATGCGTACATCAAACCCGGACAAAAAAAGAGCCTCGCTATGTAAAAACCAACAATAGCAACAAACCTAAAACACAACAACAACCAAACGCTTGGGGTGCAGATTCGGGACATGGGGTGGCTGGTAGTCCAACCGTCAGCTGGTGGACCAGCGCAAGAGGACAAGGGAAAGAGCAAACACAAAGCAAAACGAGCAGACAAACGGCAGCAAGTAATAAACGTATTTGTAACGGGAACACCAATCAACCAATCAACGGGCGGTTTACGGGCGCGGGCGCCATTGCAGCGACAAAGTGCGTCGTGTGTCGAGCAAGTACTGCGTAGCCCCGCGTTCAGATATGGCCCGATCGGCTCGTCGTGGGGATAATATATGCAACGTTGTAGCTTGTGTGACCATATCGGGCCCTCGTGGGCACAAACCAACATAGTAGGGCAGCAAACTTACCCCTTTTTCCGCGTAAGTAGGATTCGACAAGCTGCATCGATGCCACCAATAAAAGGTATAAATATGCTGTCACTAGTACACGGCGTGAGGGTAAAGCCGCCGCAAATCTCGTGTGTGCTCGTGTGCACTCTCAACATGTCGAGCCTTACCTTCGTCCCGAAAAACTTCGAGTCGGCCTGGCTCCAGTACCACGGTTTGCTGCTCCAAGATCTCCCTACCATCACTCCATGCGCACCTTGCTCAAGGCAAGACAGCGCCTGGAGTGCGCGGAAATGACGGCAGCAACAACGGTAAACAATCTCAGTTCTTGCCATGTTTTCATCAGTAGGCGTGCATGATCATGCGTCCGAAATTACGCACCGCACACGATGTCGACCAGTAGAAGAACGGTTTAATGTGAAGAACACGCACCAAACACACCGCACACGATCTACCAGATACGAAGTATACCGTAAAAATTTCCACGTGTTCAATAACGCTGCCCGAGAAAAATAAACACGGAGCGCTCGTCCAACGGCCGCGGCTGTCCTAACCTGCTGCATCCATCACATTTACCGAGGCCCTCCTGTATTCCCAGCTCCTAACTAAACCAGAGCAACATCAATCTGCCCAACAGCGCAAGCCTGCCGCTTGGAAGACCAAGAAACTTTTGACCGGGATGCGATCCTCACCTCTTCGTACGTGTTGATTCCTCCGTTCAGCGTGAAGTCTACATCTGGAAAGTCTTTCACTAGGCGGTACACGAAGTCGTGCCTTAACGGCGGGATGCTCCTGTTTTGCGCTGGGCTGAGACCCCCAAGGATGGCCTTACGAGCGTGAACGATGAAGTGAGTCACCCCTGCACCGCGGTACACCTGTCTTCCGCGCCGGCCGAAACGTCCATCGCCACATGTGATCGGAGAGTACCGAAATAAGATTTATGAGAGAAATATCAGGTGCACGGTGACTGGGCCGCTGCCTACAAAAGCATTGCGCGGTGATAACTATTCTGTGCGCAAGAGCTTGATAGCGCAGAAACTCTTAAGCACGGTGCATGCGGCTTTCGTCTATCAGCAGCAATCAGCAGCAGTCAAGTTATTCTCCGACGGCCCCGACGTTTCCATCGCCATACATAGTTCTACGAGTACCACTTCACGGTGACACACCCACCCCATGTTCTCTTGATAACCCGAATGGGGCTGCCACAACCTCCATGCAAGCACCACGCACCTCTTCGACGAAGGCAGCTAGTTGCTCGTACGAGTCGTCGTCGTCGACGCCTATTCGACACTTTACAGTTATCGGCGTTTCTTCGCCCGCCCCGTCCCTCATCGCCAGGCACAGATCCTTCACATGCGAGGGCGATCGCATCAGTGCCGCTCCAAATGCCCCCTTGCCAGCCACCTTCTCGCTCGGGCAACCGCAGTTGAGGTTGATGGCGTCGTAATTGTAAGGTCGGGCCAGGCGGCAGGCTTCTCGTACGTTGGTAGTGTCTGAGCCGCCGATCTGAGACGGCAATGAGCGACGTTCAGCATACAGGGGGAAGGTGTTTGCCGAGATAAAAATGGCATGGGACCGGCGGGCAAGGCCAGAGAGACTCTTGTGCGTCTGTACTCTGCACGTTCACACCGGCAGCAGCACCTGTCGACACAGCAGTATACAGCAGGAGACAAACCGTGCTATGCCCTCAGAAATACCGCAGAACCGAACTTCAACGCGTGAGCCAGCTCGCGAGATGTCACCGATGACGCATGCAGCACCACTACGTACCAAACATCGAAAATTGATGCGTAGTTGATGCTTGCAGGCGCTTTGTTGATTATATAGACTACCCTGGTGCGACATAACTCATTTTCCACCGACGGTACAGTCGTGCTATTCCTATTAATATTACTAGGACCGTGGGGTACCCGAACTAAGAGCGTACATAGTAAGAGAAAACGGAATAAACCCTTTTACCACTGGAAAATGCATCCCGGAAAATGCATCCCACACTAAACCCAAGACATTTTTCGCCAAAAATGAAGGTGCAGTTCTCAAGGGGTTAAGAGCAGTCAAATCGGCTTGTCATGCCTTGAGACGCCTATACTAAAACCGGTACGTGTTGCACTGGTAGCCTCAATCGGAAGATATAATACTGGCATTTTCAGCTATTAGTATACTGGACTGAAGGAGTATACTGGCCGAGCGAAGCGAAGTACGCCGAGCAAAGCTCGGCCAAATCGCCCCCCCCCCGGCTAGTGAGGGGGCCCCGCTGGAGGTAAGCAAACTAAACGTTTTCGCTTATTTCCCATCACAATCGGGGCTCAAAACAGAATAATAGGCCGGGGGTGGATACGTTCATCGATATAGAAAAATACATTAAATCAAGAAAAAATGCTTGAAACGCGTGGCGATGATGTCACGACCTTCATTTTATTCTTGTCCGTGCAGGCGCGTCATAAAACACTCTGGTATGTAATATTACTCCATCGCTGGCGTCGATGTCGTATGCAACTCTCCTACGTCCGGCTCAGCATTCGACGCAGACGCAGCAGCAGCGGTGCCCGCAGAGCCCGCGGTATCATTGGCTGAGTTGGATTCGTCCATCTTGCTCACGGACTCCCCTCCGCTTTCTCTCTTATCTCATCTCTCCTCTCCCCTCTCACCTCTCAAAACTCTTTTGATGGGGTTTCCATAATATTATATGGCGTGTTTCTTGGACGAACGTAACGTCAAACCTACTGGCAGCACCTACTGGCAGGCTCAATCAGTACATAGCTACTGCTAGTACTACTGTGCCAGTACCCAGCCCAATCTTAGAAAAAAGCGGTCACGCTGGCCTGTTCCGAGGCTCTTATGTCGGGTACCCCACTGTACGTGTAAGACGGAAGGTATACCACTGTGTATCACAACACACCTGCAAGACGACCGGGTGCTCGACCCCCTCGTTGTAGTCCAAAAATCTCGCCAGGTCGTCCGAGTTGTGCGTGATGGTAGGAGACGGCACCATCTCCGTCCAAAGGACCGTCCGCTTCGTCAAGAGGCGCAGCAGGAAGCGCATATGCCGGTCGGTGTACTCCATCATCGGAGCCAACGAGAACACCTGCACCAAACCACCGCAGTCGAGAGTCGAGAGCGTGTTAGTTTCAATGCACCCCGTAAGGCTCGATGATCGAGGACAGCAGTACTGCCGTACAGTAGTACCGGTACCCTCGACACACTCCTCTTCCCGCTGTCGTTGGAGCCGAACAAGACTCCAATGTATATGGCTCGAGGCCGTCCAAGCGCAAAGCTCAGTAACAAAGGGAGGCAATTTCGCCAATCCATATAATATGATGCATAGTATACAGCAGTTGCGGTATAACCACGCTGGACGGAAATGTAACAACCGTTAGGGTATGCATCTGAAGAAAAAACGGTAGGGCTGGGCACTGGCACAGTACACGTATTCGCCAGTAGTTTTTATCTTACGTTTGTCCAAGAAACACGCCATACTTTTAGTACGGGAACTCACCTACTGTAATGCGTTTCGGAAGGGAGACGCATTTACGTCATGATAGTGAATCGTTACGGGGGTTTTGGCCGTGGTGCCTAACGTCGACCACCCGACTCGAACCCTAACCTAACCAGAACGCTATGGGGTGACCTGTGCTTGGATGCTGTGGCTTGTGAAGGCTCTAGGTTGACCCGGCCGGCGTGGATGTTGTGCTTGGAAATGATCTAGGTTGATTCTGCCGGATCGGAATGCTGTGGCTTGGAAAAAATCTAGGTTGCTCGAGCCGCTTATAAAACACCCCTCAGTCAGCCAACCAGGGTGCGTAAATAGCTACCCCAGGAAGGTTCACTTTACGACGTAAAAACTACTGTCGGGAGGAGAAAAGAGAGAGCAGGGATAAGAGAGGAGAGACAAGGAGCCGACGGCCACGATGGACGAAGTCACCCCAGCCAATGGGTTAGGGTTGCCTCCGGGCTGTTGGGCCTTGTGACGAGCTCCTTCCTTCCGCATTTTTTCTTCAGGTTTGGTCTCTTTCTCTGCGTTGAGTAACTGATACCTGACACCCGTTACATTTAGCATTCCTTCGTTTTTGGTTTTCGTTTTTGGTTTCGTTTTCGTTTTTTGTTTGTGCTTTCTTGTGTTTTGTTTGCTGGTGAGAGCCTACTACCCTGTGATGCGACCCCGGATCTGAGTTACGACTATTAATATCATAGGAGGGAGCGAGAAAATAAGGGCGAAGATAATAAACGGGACGGAAAAAAAGAAAAGGGTACGTAGGAGCAATGGAGTAACATTAAATGTCAAATATATACGTATATCAGAGCCATTTATGGTGTACCTGCGCGAAAACCAATGACATGAAGATCGCCCCATCATCGCCACACCTTGCATGCACTTTTGTTTGATTTTTTCTGGTTTTGTTTTGTGTCGATGACCGCAACCATCCCCGGCCAATGCAGTTTGGAGTTTGGAGCCCCGATTGTGATGGAAAATGAAGCGAAAACGCGTTTTTTTTCATCCAGCGGCGCCCCCTTACCAGCCGGGGGGGTGGCGATTGGCCGAGCTATGCTCGGCCAGTATACTGCTGCAATCCAGTATACTCATCGTTTCTTTTGGCAGTATAGTCGCTACTGACTGAGTCAGCCAGTGCCCAGCCCTACAAAACGGTCCTTACATTTCGATCCGGAACTGTATGCCTCAACCCCCTATACACGAGTACCAGTCTACAGGTATGATAGGCCCTGCCCACGAAAAACGCAACAAAACACGGCAACACCATACACTTTCGTAGGTACAAGCGATGCATGCCTGCTGGGCGCAGCAGTAGTAGTGACACTACCGGTACGGTACGAAGTACCAGGTACTTATAATACGTCTGTCCACAGTAGCTTTACCGTGATAAAGGCGGGCTCTCTGTCCAGTTGCTATGAGTACTGCATGTGATGTACGACGTAGTCTACTGCTGTAGCCTGTGAGAGGGTGTGATAAGCAATGTTACGAAGCCTACTCCTGGTATACCGCATGTACAGCAGACACGAACGGTTCCAATCCGAAGCTCGCATCGGCGCACTACGTCTACTACTATGAACACCTACTGCTGCTACTACTGCTGTTGCTGTTGCAGCGTACCTCATGGCCCCGACCCAGTGCCGGAGAAGGCGAATCAGGCGATGCAGCGGCCACGTGCGTAACTGCTGATGTGCTACGGGCTGGATGTGTCCGGCTTGCTATGCGCTGACATCGCGATCTCGTCAGGCATCGTGTGATTGGGGCCGAGGGTGGCTTTAAAGGCAACACAAAGGATACAGTAGAGTGCATCATGCCCAGCGCTGAGACACTCATGGCCGTGAGGCGCATCATCCTGCATCGTGGGGGTGAGAGGCTAGAGAGGTGAGGTGTCTTGTGGGTGGGTTTTGTGGAGTCATGGATGGCATTGTTGACAGTCCCGTGTAATCTCCCGTCTATGGGAGATGTCGTATTGTTGTAACCTATGGGAGATGTCGTATCGTATATACCTGGTAGAGGACAACTATGGGAGATGTCGTACAGTGCTGCGTGCTCGGCATGGGCTTCGGGCATCTCGCCAGCGCGTCGGAATTGCATTTGAGGCAGGTCTGGGCACGCGGGAGCGCCTGGCGACGGCGCGTGTTGCCTATACCCCCAAATGGCCGAAAAACCAGAGTGTATACCCCCCTTTGACCAGTACCCTTAATAAAAATGCTAGATACGTATTATTTTCGGTCTATAGGTTGTCATTTATCTACTCTTATTTTTTTGTATTCTCGGCACGTTCGAAAAGTCGTTTTTTCCCTATAAAACATGGCCACCTGTAACTGTTTTCGGTTTGGTTTGAAGTATCAATCGTTCCGGATTTCATCGAAATATCGATCGTTTCGGATTTCATCTCTCAACCAATTTTAGCCAGAGAGTGCAGAGAGTACGGCTAGTGTCAAACGAACGTTTAAAATACCAAGGTGCACAAAAAAAACGGGCAATTTCGGAGGAGCGTAGTCCGAAAACGAGATGAAAAGGGCTTTATTTACACTGTAGGTCTGGAATATTCGGGACTGCGCGATGATTTGGGCCAGGTTGCCTACAAATACGGTGTGCATGGATGCTGGTGCGTTGACCTGAAGAGTCAAGGGATAAATGTGGCCTTATGGTCATGATACGACAAAACAATGCGAAACCCGTGAGCACACGCCTAACGATTTTTTTTTTTCTCCTTTGCTGTTTTTCTGTGCTGGAAGCGCCCGCCCAAATACCATCAAAGTTTCCATATCGCATCCTAAACCAAAACAAATAATACGTATAAGGACATGATTGGAATATGCGCTGCATATTGTCAGATGCCAAACGGAATACCAACAATTCTTATGGTTTTCTTCTTTCTGGAATACCTGTGAGTTCTTCGGCCTTAAATGCGATGCTGTACGCAAGTGCTTATGGTTGTGATATCTCGCCATGCACAACTCACAATTGAATACACCTATGGCTTTCCCTTCTTGATGGCATCACGTATAATATAATACCGAGTAGGAATGTTTAGTGTCCAATACCTCAACGTTGTTCACCGACCTACGGCCGTAAAGAGGCATTGTGTGGGTCTAAACAAACCAGGTAGAACCAGCTCATAGACACACAAACAAGCTAAGCTTTAACCTCTATTCACCCACGTTGCAAATAATTAATGAACAGCATAGCTGAGACTACCAAAGTCATGCACGGGGTGCTTTGCTTTGAGGTGGTGGTGGGTAGGACGGCGGACGCAAACGACCGTCGATTGATCCGAAAGGCAGTGACAACGGCACCGCACGAGTATTCAAACAAATGGTATGAACTTCATTTTTTTAATTCTTTTTTTTTGTGTCATAGGTGGCGCATATTCCATTGTCATCTATTTAATGAAGCAATTTCAAGCCACCGCAGTGCTTAGCAGTGTAATGGAGAATGGAATGCGTTGCTCACCTTTTAGGACGGCGGTTCGCTTTTTCGTTCGAGTCTCGCCCGCCCGGTCGTCAACTTCTGTATCCAGGCCGCCGTTGCTTCGAGTGCTGGCCCTGGTGACGGGACCCCTAGCCTCCGCTGAAAAGAAACGACAGCAGCACGGCAACGGTGTGCTTCTTCGGCTCATGTTTTGCCGTTTTTTGTTTGACAAGCACATGCTTCGTATATCGTTTTGTGTTTCCGACAACGAAAACGGCCTCACCATGACCTATATACCATACCGTGAAACGCCGAAGACCTTGAGAAGCACTCATCGCGCCGATCACCAATTTTCAGCACCGATCGATCTCACGCTGGCGCGCGCTATCAGATGGTTCGGTATCCCAGTTGTAACATACTAGAATACTATTAGTAGCACCAAGCGTTTCCACAAGCACAAGCGAAACCTTCCAACCATCGGGCATATTCACGATCTGGATCATCTAGACCGTATATCTGTCGTTACAGTGGTTTGTGCAGGGTCTGTGCAGTACAGATCCAACCCAGGAAATGTGTGCCAGATCATGCAGATCGTACGGCTCGACACCTGGCAACACTATCTACTGCTGTAGGTCATGCAGGTTTCATATAAACCTGGAATATGTCTGCCCCGAACGACACAGTAGTTCATGAATTGGGAGCTGATCTGTCCGATGTGTGTAACTTTCCACACCTCGGACAGATCATCATCGATTTTTTCCAATACATGATCTAAATCTTTCGGGGCAGATCTATTTCCTGATCTGTATGATCTGTATGATCTAGTTCATGTTGCCGGGTGGGAGTCGCGTAGTCTGCATGATGTAGTACATGTTTCCCGGGTTGGATCTGTACGGTACAGATCCTGCACAGCATCTCAGAACTGCAGGTTAGTGTCTAGATGATCTAGATCACGATCTGTCCGAAGTGTGCAACCTTCCTATCAATAGCCGCTGGAATTGAAGTATTCAAGTGTTGCGCCCGCGGGTCTTTCTATAACTTGCCGGGACCTGGCTTGCGTCGCTCTGAATTCGTCATGCCGAAAACGGAGTTTACCCCCATCGCTGATGCTCTGCCGTGTTCGCGGATATGATGAGGCAAGACTCTGCGGAGACAACTCTCCAAAGCGCTTCGAAACACAGAACGAAAACAATGTACGATACCTGCCAGCTGTGGACTACGGGGGGAACGACTCGCAGACGTGACAAAATCCTCACGTTCGGCAGGACGCGAAGCGGGCTCGGCATGGTGCCGCCGGAGGCTGTCGATCTGCCCTTGGACCTCTTGAAGAAGCGTTGCTCGGCGCTTGCGCGAGAGCGGCCAAACGCAAAAACGTCGAGTCAAGCAGGGAGAGTGGGAGGGAAAGGGGACAGTTAGAGGGGGGCGGGTGTACTAGATTCGTGCGTGGCCGTAGTCGTATACGGCACGTGATCATTGGAATGCGATACATATCATACATACCGAAGCAACCAACAGCAAGAACCTTCGTGTCGAAACACCCTACCGGTACCAGGTATCAAATAAAACCATACTTGTATCAAGAGAGCAGCCGCGACCTTAAACGGTGAGTTCGGCTGTAAATAATAAATACATCATTAGGAACATGAAACTGTTTTTTGCCTACCTGTAGATGGTTAAAACAGCGAACTGTCAATAGAGGGGTGATATTAACCTTCCCTTTAGAGAACCGTCAACCTCGCCATGTCTTCGTGTCTACCAATACGGTATGTACAAATCGTCGGTGTGAAATATACAGTAGTACCGGTATATAATAAATACAATATTTGGTAGTGTTGATATTTTCAATTATTTTCGCCATCCGACAACGTGCAGCATGAGCTTCCCTTCTATCGCTCATGAGCATTCTCAGAGCGAAGAGTAAACCCAAGGGAAAACAGATAAGGCATACAGGCTGGTTCAGGCAAGAAACCCCAAATCCTTTCAGAGTCCAATGTCCACGCCGTTTTTGAGAGTTAAACCCTGACGTTTTGCACACGTGTTTAATGTGCCCCTGCCGAACCTTTGACGGATGGGTTTTTTCTGTTTATTTTCGCCAGTTATTTCTGTTTGTTTTTTTTAATTTGGGTCTTAAGGCATTCCAGATTTCTGCCAAAGAAAAAAAAAAACACTCGTCAAGCGTTCGGCTGGGGCACATAGAACACGTGTGCAAACATCCAGGGTCTATCTCTCCAAAACGGCGTGGACATTTGGACTTTTGTGCGGTAAACGAGCAAAATTACGGTTTCACCTGGTGATTACTTGGTTTCAGTGTAGATTCGATTTGAGGTGTTTTGTATTACTTAATATTGGCCCTACGCAGTCACTTCTTCCAATATTTGCGTGGAACTTTGAACAAACATAGCACATGGAAGCGGCTCGTTCAGAAAAAAATATGTTTTTGTTTTTTTGTTCCTGAGGAAACGCCTTACTGTTATGAACCTCTTTGAAGGCCTGTGATTGGTCGGGACACGTTTTCGGCGCTAGCGCCAGCTAGGTCCTTGACAAAGCAAAATGGCTTGGTCACCCGCTTCCAGTATTCAGGGCGGACAGTACGATACCAAATATGTGACATTCGAGTAGATGTTGCGATCGGCATTCGTGGCTGACAAAACTTCGGGTTTTATGCTTGAACCAGCTCGTAATACCAGCGATTATTGTTACCACTATTTTTGACATCCGACCAATCAACGTGCAGCATGGGCTTCACTTAAACTCAATCACTCGCAAACATTCCCAGTGGCAGAAAGAACCAAGGGAAACAAAAGAACAAGGGGAACCTACGCAATAATTAAAATTATCTTCTGTACCTACTTCCAGCTTATCATCGATCCACCCTACTCGCTGTCCTTGCTCCTCCTTTCCTTCTCAACCAAAATATCAAAATAATAATACTGTTTCAGGAGACGATATCAGCGAGTACAAACATTAGAAAAAACGTTAGGTCTGCCGGCAGTACCTCGTCGATCGCCGCGTCATGTTTCTTCGCGATGTCCTTCTTTTCGGCCTCGTGCAATTGTCTCGCAACATCTGCCTGTCAAGCCGGGGAGACGACGATCGAAAAGACGACGGCATTGGTTCTCAGCTTACATTGCCGGTAAGGGCAAGAGCATAGCGGACAAGGTATCGCAGCGATAAATGGCAAGTGTGTGTGTCCTCTCGGGCTTGTGCTGGCCTTAGTTCTAACTCTAAGTGAGCTTACTACAGGGAACGCCTCAAATTTTTCACAGAAAACAGTATTGAAGTCCAAGAGGTCTCTGTTGCGCTCGATGCGTTTCACAGTAGTACGGGTAGATATTTGGAAGACACGTATGATACAACGTTCACCGCAGCAGCCGAAACATCCAGGGCTTTCCTCGGGACCGAATGTTCGTCTCGGGACGGGATACCGCGGGATATATCCATCACGGGATTCCCTGGGATGGGATAGGAAGGTACACGATGGGAATAAACCATCCCGGGATTGAACGGGACAGTTTGGGCGGGATTGAGATATCACGGGATTGCACAGGACAGGATTTTACGGGGCGAAAAAAAACACGGCATTGCACGGGACGGGATTTTGCGGGTCACAAAAAGCACGGGATTACACGGTTCGGGATCGATATACCACGGGATTTTACGGGGCGGGATTTTACGGGACGCTAAAACCACGGGATATTCCACGGGATGGGAATTTGCGGTACGCGAATAGCACGGTACTCCACGGGACGGGATTGAGATATCACGGGATTGCACGGGACGGGAACTTACACAGTATTTTGTGCGGTATACAGCAAGCACAGTAGTATGTCGTATCATCCGATTGTATTTTCAGTACTGTATCGTATGCGAACATAACCGCATGCCATGGAGCGCAACTTATTCTCAAGAAAAGATCTGTAAAAAAACTTGAAATAAAATAAAGTGTAGAACGAAAACACTTTTATCATAGGAAATTAGTGTAGAAAATATTGCACATTGAAAAACAAATAGTCACAATCAAGGTTCGAAAGCCGAAGTTTCCTCGAGTTTCTGCTTCCTGCCTTCGAGGTAAGCACGTCTTGTTGATACAAAACCAGGTACAGAGGTGCTCGGCGCGATGCCTTGCTCACGAAGAGAGGTGGGTTGCGCGCCGTCCCGCCATAAGGCGGGGAAGAAGAAAGAAGCCCAGTTTTATCGTTGTATTATTCTCGTCCCATGATGACCGACTGGGCAGGGTACCAAAAACCGACTGACCCGATGGGCATATAAATCCAGTCATCTTCCGATATTGGTAGATCAACTACAATCTACGTAGAACCCGCAGACAGTTCCACCAATCATAGCATGCGCAATCAACCGTAGAACCGATGATAATCTGATACGGTAGATCAACCACGTAATCTCACACGTCTGGCTGCTGAGCAAACAAAAAACATCCCGTTGAATGATAAATAACGGAATTAATCCCGCGGGATCACGAAACCACGAGACAAATTTGGACAGGATTTGAGAAATCTCAAATTTCACAGGATTGTACCGGACGGGACTCGGAAATCATGGGATTTGCCCGAATTGCACACGGGACTACTGTAGTTTACACGGGATCGGGATTTCAAATTTTGCACGGGACGGGACCGGGATCGCGAACAATTCCACTGGATCAGTTTGGACTGGAACGAGATATTCCAATTACAACATGACCACGGGATTATCCCGTATCCCTTGGAATCCCGCGAGATTTTCACAACGGTAAAAATCCCGAGGAAAATCCTGAAAATATCACCATACGTGATGTAACTTGATTCCGATATCCCTATTTTGAGCTCGACAAGAAATGTTAGATCACAGCGTCGTGATAGCATTGTGAAGCTGCTGCCGGAGAGGCCAACGGGTCGGGCGTCGGCAAAAAAAGGAAACCGCGGGGAACAGCACGGCTTGGTGCCGGAGCGAGGAGATTTGGAGAGGAGATTTTAAGAGAAGATTTGAAGACAATCCGTTCTATAATAATTGATACCAGGTCTTATTAGGTTTGCCATCTGACATTGTGCAACACGAGTGAGCTTCAACATCGATCACTCATAAACTTTCCCAGAAAGGAGAATCGACTAGGTTAATACGTATGATATATATACAACCAATAAAATATACCCTGGCAGAGAAAAGAGGCGCTTCTCACCTGGTTCTCTGAAAATGAGATTCGAAAAGGAGATTTTCATATAATAGAAGATTTGAAGACAACACGTCCAAGAATGATTCGTATGAGGGTTGCCATCCGACAATGAAGCAACATGAGCTTCAACGTCGGTCACTCGTAAACATCCCCAGAAAGAATGATCAACGAAGTCAACACGTATAATACAGCCAATCAGATAACGGTAGAGAAAAGAGGCGCTTCTCACTAAATACTTGGCGATCATAAAAAAAGAGGTTCGAAGAGGAGATTTAATGAGGGGATTTGAAGAAGATATTTGAAGAAGAGATTTGAAGACAGCACGAACAAAAAGTAGAGAAAAGAGGCGCTTCTCACCTCGCGCTTCGAGTGGGCGTTCGTGGCCCGGTCGCGTTTTGCTTGGAGCTCCTTCAAAAACGCCGTCTTCCGCGCCATTTCCTCGTGTTTGCCGTCCCTACACGGCAAGTCAGGCCGCACAGAAAAAGGGCAATGGACCTTCGAGTCAAACTAGATTTATTTCGTGATGATGTATGTAGTCTACCTTTAATGCATACCGGTACAGCAGTGCAATGTTGTAACACTATCGGTGTGCAATGATATATATCGGTGGCTCTTCCAGGTAAATATTGTGGATGTTCAGGTTTACCACCACGGTGAGCGAAGCTGTCGGTTTCGATGCCGTAAGCGCTGCCATTTATTTCAGTGACACATAAACATGTCATCAGCCAAGCTGTCTACCAGAGGAAGGCTTGCTTGTGTTGTTTCTACTGTAATGGGCATTTCTTTCTGAAACTAACGTGATTTCGACGCCAATCCATGATATTGCTATTAATATGATACATACGTTGTGTCCCTCATTTTTATTGTTTTCGAGCTTCTCGCGCCCCTCTTCGCATGTTTTTCGTGATTTTTTCTTCCTCCATCCCGACGCTCCTCGGTCCGGTTTCGTGTTAAACGTCACCATCATTTGCAGGGCTCCTCAGACCGCCACGCGTTAGAATGGCTTGTTGGAGATGCCGGTATCTCTAGACCACAAATCACGAAAAAAACACTCCTCCTGTACAGTAGTGGTAGCGGTAAAATAACTACTTCCACTGTCAGCACAATGTCATGATACATCATAATCGTGGCATCGCCCCCTACGGCAGGCTTAAGCTTCAGAAATAGCTACCGGCAGAAGGGTTCCAAGCCAATAATCACCACGGCACGGTTACAAGTGCTGCGAGCAAGCCCCATTTACAATGGCATCGAGGGGGTAAATAGGACGGCACGACAAGAAAACAGTAGTGACAATTGACTTGAGCCGGCCGGCCGAACGCACGTGAACGAAGAACACAAACCTGGCGAACCTCAACCAACCGTAGTACAGTAACACCGAACTGCGCCTACCTGATGGCGTCCGCTTCCGCTTTAAGCGTCTGAACGTATGCAGCCCTCGCCGCTTCAAATATAGCCTGGAGGAGGGGGGAGGCAGCACAGCAGCATACGACGTGGGGAAAGCCAACGAGATGGCAAGCGAAAGTGGAGAAGAGAGAGCGGGGCGGTGGTGATAGTTGGAGACAAGGGTCGGACAAGTCACGGCAAACGAATATCGAGGCCGACAAACACAAAAAAAACGTCGCCGCTTCTCATCTACCAGTATGTGCACGCTGTCTGCATGGATCGGAGGGCACAGTCAGTTCCTTGCTACTGTAACCACGCACCGTTAAAACTTAAAACATGTTTGCCTCTTTTGCGGGGAGTTTTGTCTCTTGCCTTGTTCCGGATGGCCGAAATGTCGTTTCCGGCGTCATCCCACCCGTCGTCCTTTGGGTGCTCTTCTTCCAGAAGCTCCAAGTCCAGCCCTCCGTTAGGCGGCCGCACCGCCTCGACGTACTCTGGGCCAAGGTCCTTCTGCGGCAGTTCTGGGGAGTTCGGGATTTCACGGGTTCCAGTGTCACAGACAGTAACCGCCAAACAAACCCAACCCGTCGGTCGGTCTACCGTATCATGGCGAATACGCTGTTCGTTGCTATTTTACGTACGAGTATAATCAAAGAAACTCAACAAGGTTGATTCGATGAGATCATTGATTGATACGGGTACGCTCATACGCACACAGCATGTATGATACCTGGTCGTACAGAGTAGTCTATACCTGGTACCAGTACGTAGTAGGACCGTGTACCAGGTATATATGATGCTGAACGGCAGTGGCGAGAATAAAAAAAGAGGTTTTTAGTTTTTAGTTTTTAGTATTCGCTTGGGCAGGGGCACTATAATAAAATAGTGATTCTGACTCTGCTGAATGATATCGTACCATATTACCATAGATGGTTGATTGATGATTGAGCTCAACACAACGTATAATACGGTGGTATAGCAGCAGCACAACAGCACAGGACACCTATTATATTAATAATAAGAAACAGGAAAGAAAGCTGATCCAGGATGGACTTCTTATTCGAGAATGCCCGCATTCTACACTACACTAACTTCAGTACAAGGGTTATCGAATTTCTTATTTTCATGTCAAATCTCGGCCTGCCTTTCTTATCGCTCGTT
>JAYJME010000221.1:0-29218 GCA_036873775.1 Costaria costata | reverse complement strand
GTACGCGCGATCGAAGTATCCCACGCAGCTTGCAAAGTTGAGATTCGACGAAATCCTCGATCTCACAGCTGACCTTTCTTTCATTTATAAAATACATATAGATGCACACTTCTTCTCTCATCATGGTGGGAGTAGTTACTCAAAAACGCCCATCTCCAGGCGAGTGGAGATCTTAGTTTATTAGACTACTATTACTTCGTATTGCGTAAATAGTTATTCTGTTCCTATTGAACAATAATTGCGTATTTATCGATCCGCCTTCCCCACTTTAGGATGCAAACGTATGGTATGCAGTATGGAAAACGGAGCTATACGGTTTAGTCGTTGATGAAGTGATCCAGCGTTTGTTTGCGAAAATAATAACGTTGCTCGGTTTGGATCGGACAAAAGCCAATCGTGTAAGGCAGGGGCAGGCGACGAGGTTAGTGTAGGGGCGTTTTAAGGAGTACGTTGGCGCACAATGCTGGAGAGTGGATGCCTTAAAGGCGTTTCAAGAAATATGTTGCCTTCCAAGCAATATGCTGCCTCATAGTACTGGAGAGTATACAAACACCCGCACGTTAGACGGTATTGTTCTTATGCAGTATGGGACGTACCCGACTACTTTGGTTTACTCTGGATCACCCAATCACTCACAGTTTGTTGGTACTATATCGTTGTTGTTCTCTCATTAACTCATTGCCAATATCAAGCTTGTGGTCACAGGACATGCTCCAATAACTCTGAAGTGGACGAATACCTCAGGCAAGATAGAAACACACAAAAGAAACGGGAAAAATACGCATCGAAACTCAAGCAAGTCGTACACCTCAGGCAAAAAAAAACATGAGTTGTATCGTACGACTGGAAACAGGACACAGAGGTGACCGCATAAATAATACGAAACTGAAAAAGAAAAAGAAAAGGAAAGTAAAGCGAAACGGAGTGAACCAAACTAAATCAACCCTATCGAATGGAAGCAGAAAAATCAACAGAACGGGAAGGAAAAAAAAACACGCAAGAGAATACACAGACTTGCAGACTCGCAAGCCTGCGAGGGGAGAGTAGGTCACGCTTGCGTCTGCTCAGGGATGCTTCTGGGCTGAAGGGCAAACAATTCCACAAATGAAATGCATGAAATTACGCCTTCTAAAAAATAGAGGGGAACCGGGGATACTATGACACTAGCCCACATTAGGGGGCCGTATAATATGCAGATGAACAGAAAATCAGGAGGGTGCTAAATCTATCAAGAACATTCGGAGAATGGATCGAATATGCGGCGATTCCCAACACACTCCGACACCGCCACAAGGTGTAAGGCGAAGCTGGTTTAAATCTGCAGTCGAAGATAAAACATCAAGGAAACGCTGGCCCGGCAGCAAACCGAAGAATGAGGCAACATATCACAGGTCACCGGATGGATCACTGCTCAACTCATGGCCAGCACTGCTGTACCACCTGGATCAGATGACCACCCTCGCTTACACGAGTTAAAATACATTAATTGTATTATACCCTGAAGAAAGATCACACCGAATATGGGCAGAGCCCTAGGGCAGACCCCAGCAGAGAGACGATACCCTCTGCTGAGTGCCGACCCCGACACACACCTACCAACCGAATTCTTTGCCGAGACAGACTTCCACTGCTGCGCGCGCCAGAGGAGCAGATCCGTTTTACCAACCAGATCCATAGCCAAATAGGAAACCCGGGGGTGCACCCAGGATACCCCACGATCATCACACCCATCAAATAATCCCTTCCACCTATGGTAAACCCGGCCGGCTGACGTCCGCCTGCAGCTCCGTACAATACACCCAGGACTTCCTTCGATGACCACTACCTGAGGATGCGCCCAGGATGCCCCCCGATGACCACAAACATAAGGAAAACAGAGAAAAGCATAAATAACACAATACAGCTGATCCGGTCGCAGTATGTCTGCCGAGGGAGACGAATTGTGTCCTACTATCGGGCTAAAGACACCGGAGATGCAAAGATAATTCAATCAGTACCAAGAACACGAAATCCTAGAAGAAACCTAAAACAACACGAAACCAAACGAATCGAAACCCATACCAGGCGTAGACTATACCAGTATCTGCTACGGGGACGAGCGGGTCCTACATCAGGGGAGACAAACAGGGGGATACGCGGGCAATTCAGTGTCGTCAAGAAAGGAACCCAGAAAAATGAAATAACGCAAAACAGTCAGCACAAATTGCGGGCGCAAATGGTTTACCAACAAGGAAGATCCCTGTCCCACTATAGGGGGGAGATAAATCCATACCTACGTCGAAAAGCAAATCCGATCAAAGATATAGGGAAAAACGAAACACGGTAGTCCAGACCCAACTGGTGAGAGCGGTGAGAGTTAAAAGCAAGCAGTAAGGTGTTACAACAATAAATGGGAAGTGGCTAAGAAAACATGTGGTGCAATGGTGAAAATTTGCACAAGGTCGACCGATATCAAGGAAACGTGGAAAGACAGTGCGATACTGCACTTTTTGGCCAAGGAAGACCCTACCAAAACACTCACAGCCGCGGAATCCACAAATAAATGAAGGTACTAGGCTAAAATTAGAATGCAAAAATGCAAAGAAAACACCCTTAATACCTAGGCGAGTCTCATGCATACAAGCCTATGCAAGAACAGGGGCCGGAGACGTATCGCGCCGTGCACGCAACAACATACAGAGACGGAAGAAGACAAAGAGGGGGGACGACACTCCCAGGACGTTTGAAACAAACCTGTGGAAACACGTACTGAAAAACAGGACTTTCTGTTCGGCCGATGCTAAACCGTTTGAACGAAATTTGGGAGAAGGCTGAGAGACGAATGACGCGAATACCAGCCTGCGCGATAGCCTAAACAGAGCAGAGGGGCCACGTGGAACGCAAAATAATAGTTGAAAGCAAGGCACAAACACGTCAATGCAAAGATAAAGCCTACTTTCGAGACTAAATAAAGCTCTCTAGGCTGGGGCTGATCCTAATCAGACGGGAGACCGCGCGTAACACAAAAACATAAACCAGACTGAAATGTTCAAACGAACGTTCGCACAGAGTATGCATGGGGGGAAACACAGATCAAAACGAAGAAGAAAACGCGGCGATCGAATCCAGGGCGGTATTGGCGTTTCAATGTGGTATGTGCATTCAACCATGAATAAGGTTCGCGGTCTCTGGCAGAAATGCAGGAGAGTTCTGAAGCTATCGGCAATAGTAAGGGTTGGACACACGGGTTAAACAAATACGTGCGATGTCGAGGTGGCCGCAGGGCTTGCTCGTGAAACACGAAAAAATCGGGAACGCAAAACAAAGTAAAATGAGTTGAGCACATTACATCCGAGTTTGAGACGGGAGCCGGCATTATAAGGCATACCATACATTATCGTATGCGTAACCGAACCTGACGAACTTTCAAGGTCTCGTCCAAAAGTGCAAGAGACGGCTAGATGAGTCGAAAATAACAGACCAAACCAGGTACGTTCGCAATGTTCGAAACAACACGAAACCAGAGAAACACCGAAGCGTGAACACGAACACATTTCACCAAGAGGGAGACCAAACAATTCGATCCCGCAGTACGTGTAAGCGGCGTGTGAAACAGTTAGCTACTTACTGAAGGAGAACCAAAACGTCGATCTACGATCGCCCCCCCAACGTTTCCTTAACGAAATCACCGGTTTTGAAACCAGCTATCGGCTGTATATCCTCACATACGGCGCTCCTGGCCACCCCGACATCATATTTTGATAGTCCTTCGCAACCAAGAAAGTATTGGAAGATTGTGTTTTCATACCGTTCTTCCTCTTGTCGAACAGCCATAACACGTTCGGGAAAGAAACTCGCGGGTTTTGGGGGGGCTAGCGTAGAAGCAGACCAAACTAAACCCCCAAACTTAGTACGACCAAAAACGCGACGGTGGCGAACCGCCAGCTAGTTCGGCTCCGCGGAACTGATCCACAATGCGCAAACTTCCATGCTAAAGAGTGCTACATTGACGGGTTTGAAGACAACAAAAGTCGTGCTCTGCTCCAATGGCCGTAGTGTACCGAGAGGACAAATAGCCCGAGCTTAACTGGTCCGGGTTCGTCCAACAAGCGATCTGTCTGCTGTGCTGATACTGTGGTGCGCGCCGAGATTGTTCGGAGACACAAATGATGATTACGAGCCTTGTACAATAAGTGGGTGCCGAGGGGGAGAATGGTGGATCCATTCGTGGTTTGTGGCGAGGCTGTAGCCTGGAGACAACTCTCGGGAGCCCGGGTCTCGGTAGAGTTTGTGCTGGGCAGCATCGACGCGCATGCGACGGTACACCCGATTTTCCTGGTTACGTCAAATGGTCCAGTTACGAAGAACAAGTTGCCGGAAATGTTGTTGGTCCATCTCTCGCTCCCATGACAGCGGGAGAAGGCCCCTCCAGTGGGTTTCGTGGAGGACTGCGATGACTCGGCCCCGACTTCGCACTGACCGGTGGCTGGAGATTTTCTCGACCTCCAAACATTTGATGGGCACCGAGACGTTGTAGTTGTAGAGAAAGCGCTGCTCTGTAACCCTAACCCTATCCGGTCAAGCAATGTCCAGCGCTGTGTATCTCTAGAGTATATGTGCTGTGAATATTGAGTTTTCAGTAAAGCTCTCTGTGTATCAAGCTCTGTTCATATTGTTGGCAGGGAAGTCAAGCTAAGTACCACATCATCATACTTGTTTCATCGCGAGCTTTCGAATTGATATTTGTGAGTTTGTTCGTGAGGTCTGCTTCCTGAAGAGAAGTATAGATATTAATGCATCTGTATGATTTTCGTCGGGCGGGCGAGGGTTCACTACTCTACGTGCAAGAGGCAGAATGCGTACGTTGCAGTTGTACTTGGGGGCATTGCGAGAAGAGTTCGATATTTTCTTCCCTCGTCGACTCGCGTCGAAACGTGTGCAAGGGATCATTTGCCAGACGTGTTCGACATTCACGGGGCCAAATATAGAAGCACATCTTAATGCTTCAGTGTATATTCCAACAACAGTGACCTCTTCCTAGAACGTCCCGTTAGAATAGAGTACTGCGCTGGCTTTATCTGCGTAAAGGAATCAAGGCATTGCTCTTCCAGCTCGTACTCGTCGCAGCCGTATGTGTCGTAAAGGCACAACCATACACCGGGTAAGCGAATATAGTGTTCTTCGCAAGACAAAACCGAGAGCAAGGGGCAGAAGAGAAAGCAAGCAGGAGATCTTGAAATCGCGGACAGCTGGAGCAATTTACACAGAAAAATGAAAAGGCGTCGCGGTGTACGAAGCCTTGCTGGACACTTCTTCAGTCAATCGTAGCAGGATTCAAGGCCACAAGAGCAAACGGCATTGGAATTTTGCACAAAGCAGACAGATCACGATTTGCAGCTCATGCAAATTCCTAAAAACCTGCCGTCATGATTTGTTGTGCAGGTTCTGTACAGTATATACCCAACCCACAGAAACCTTGTCCCACACCGCACCAAGCGGGTATACGGGTACTCTAGTTCTGTCCGTGGTGCTCGAGGCACAGTTTAGTGCTTTCAAAACACCATTTTTGGTACGTACCTCGTTCGGCCCCTCCTTTTTTCACAAAAGTTGCTGATTGCTTTGTACGTACGAGTACCAGGTACCTGTTAATTTTTAGCAGCTTGTTTTTGGCCAATAGTCCAAACGTGGGGTGTTGTGTTTTGCAAACAGCACAAAAGCTGGGTGTTTTGTTTGTAGCAACTGCGGATAAAACTACAACAGGCAATATACTTCTCAAACATATGTTATTGGGGAAACTCAATATTATCAATCACGTTATAGCGGGGTGTATCCCATCGGGATCGACCCAGAACCAAACATTACAGTAGCAGGCTTCGTTCCACCGTGGTGACCGATAACCTGACAGCACACCGCTTCTGTATCTCCATCCAAGAGGGTGCTCTTATTTCCCAATACGAAACGCTTCTATTTACGAAACGCTCCTATCACCCTTGTACGTGAACCATGCCTACGTAGATTGCATGAACATACTGTACTGCTTATCAGGCAGTCTGCAAGTACATAAAGTAGATGCCGTTTACGTCGCACGTGCTGTGGGGGTTCAAAGTCGAACACATTGGCAATTAATCACGAGGTGGCGTTCCATATACGAGCATGGAAGCATGACACATGGAGAACATGGCACATGATACAACCACATGGCCTATAGAACCATGGCACGCACATGTCGTTGGATGGCACATGAGACCGAGACATACACATGTGGCTGCACCGTGACAAGTGTGTTGCAAGCACGAGCGCATGGGCCTACGGCACACACGTATCTATCTGCCCCTACCAAACTAGTGGTCTCCTGACCTCGTTTGCTGGTCGATCTGCGGCTGTACCTGTACCACACCAGCACTCAAAGACTCTATGCCGCTAGGAAGCCATATTGTACAACAGGGGCCACGCTTCGAGCGTTTCGCTTTGTAACAGCCACCAACGGTGCTTCGTGCTCAAGCCATCTCACAGTACGATCCTACAGCAGTAGGCATAGGAATCAAGAACACGCAGCAGGCGCCATTTCAGCGCCTTTACCGTTCTGCTTCGTCTTGGTTGCCGTGCTGTCTGCTGCTGCTGCTGCTGCTGCTGCTGCTGCTGTCCTGTGTCCCTATATCACCCCAGGACCTAAGCCTTTGAAGTTGTGTTCTAGCCATGGTACAGCAGCAGTCGCACTTCAAGGCCTTTGTTCGTTCAGCTGCAAAACGAGCTTGCGGCTGTCAGAGTGATGTACAACAACTGACGTCTGGGTGGCATTCCGCATCCACTGACGCTGCCGTTCGCGGTAGTGCCCGTGGCAAGCCGTGGTAAATCATGACAAGCCATGGCAACATATGGAATTGCCACCGCATGCCTCAGCATGCCACGTGTAGCCATGGAAGCCCATCGTACTCACCGTGGGAAGCCCCACGGCTAGCCCCACGGAAAGCCCCGCGGGAAGCCCCATGGAAAGCCCCACGGAATGCCCCACAGAAAGTCCCACGGAAAGCCCCACGACAAAGTCCACCGCACGCGACGGCAAGTCCCATGGCAAGGGCAAGCCTCACTGCATACAGCTGCAAGCCATACGGCTTGTTTTGTTTTGATTTAGGCCCGCTCTCGTTTATTTGTGTTTAAATTGTACGACTATATCGTTATAGACCACCTACCGTTAGCGACTAGCCACTGGCTTATCACCGTTGGCCAGCATGCTTGCCATGGCTTGCCACCAAGCTTAACGCGGATTTTCACGGCTTGTCATGGAATGTTGTGCAGGTTGCCAGCAAAGTGACCACGGCAGCCCGTAGTTTGCCATCGGTTAACATGGCTTGCCGTGGAGCAATCCATGGGACTTGCCTTGGAGCTTGCCGTGGACATGTCCGTGGGGCTTTTGGAAACCCGCGGCACCCCACGGGTTTCCTTGCGCACTGCTGCGGCGGGCACTGCCGCGGAACGCCGCCGCAGTGGCCGTGGCATGCCTCCAAAAAGTGAAATAATTTGGGTGCTCACCGCAAACGGTACTTCTTTGTGCGCGTGGGTATCCGTATGATGTGTGCCATCCTGAACACAATCTGGACGATTTCCACCTTTCACGCGTCTCTGGAGTTCAAAAAGCACCCGCTCAGTTTACAGCAGTTCTACAGGAGTGAAAACCACCTGAGCTCACACTGGTATCCATAGGAGCGTCCGTGTCCCCCCTTTCACCCTTTCAACTTTCGACTCCCCAGGGATTTCATATCAACCACATCCCGAAGGGTAAGCTTGTAATAAGTACGATACAATGCCGTTCATACGGAACACGCGGACACTCAGAGCAACAGCACGCAGCTAGATGTATACCAACAACCTGCAACAACAAAAAATGGTATATACCAACAACCTGCTACAACGAAACACTGTTTTTTCCATGCCGTTTTTGTATAATGCAGCAATGCATTGTTTGGTTGAAATCTTAAATCAAATCCGAGACATATGAACAGAAGTACTGGTGTAGTCCCTTCTCCCTCCTCATCATCATACTACCCTAACACTTTTTATGTAGAGTAGAGTGATTTCGCAACAATAAAGGCGAAATTCGTTTCTGAAAAGTGATCCCGAGGGCTCGAGTTGCGGTGCTTTTGGCCTCGGCGCAAAACTCCGTAGATGCCTCGGCGTATAAATCACTACTCGGCGCAAAACTCCGTAGATGCCTCGCCGAGGACAAGTATAAATCCCGTCGCAATCTCCGTGGATGGATTGCAGTCACACAACTCAAACACTTGGACTAATATGACAGTCATACGTAACAGACATTTTCACGGCTACAGCCAACGGCTATGTCCGACATCCTCCCTAGCCTCGGCACACTATCATGATAATAGTGTTTATGCCGTACTATGTACACACATAAATCATCACGTCGTAACACAAAAGTAGAAGTGCAGTCACTCCAAACCCTTATGTCCCTTAACTCGCTATAGAACCAAACAGCTGCCTCCCTGCTGTGAAAAACACAAAACGCATCGAAAATGGAAAGCCTCAAATCAAACCAGTGCATAAAGTCCAATCGTCTGATATTATGCCTGTCTAGTGAACGTCATGGCGACTAAAATGTCGATCGTAGCTAACGATAATCAGCACTCGTCGGAAGCAGTAGAAACTTGCTTAAAGTATCGATCATGGCTAACGATCATCAGCACTGGTTGGCAGCAGCAGAAACACCACAACCGAAAGCCAACACTATATCTAGAATCAACATATCACATTTCAATTCAAAGTCAAGTACCGGATGCGTGCCACAAGATTCAGAGTTTCAAGTAGCGAACTCAAAGTACCGAATGCCAGAAATTCAATGCCAAACAAATACAAATCAGTTATGAAAAACAAAAATAATAGACTATGCTGGCTTTACTCTGCAACGCCTTTTCCGGTAATCAAACACACAGCCTTGGGACCCACGTCGTCAGCTGGATAAATATAGGAAATGCCACTCATAATATAGACCGCACAGGAGTGTTCACTATCATAAAGTCTTTTCAATCTCAATCTCAAGCCCTGAACAAGAATGTTGTACTGAATTTATATGCCATCTAATAGCATCATTTCATGCTATCTCCTCCCTTCGTGGATGCGTATTTATTGTGACTCTATGATATTAAAACTAGAGACACAAGCCGGGGGGGCGGGGGGGGGCGGGGTATGTTTACGTTTCGGGATGTATTATACCTCCAATATTGTCAACCCCCTTACAGTATTACGTTTTCATAATATTTTCATGCCATCCTATGATAATAAAAACAAAAAACGATTTTCTGATTCATCATTCATCATTTTGACCTGAACGATAATTCTGAAACAAATGTCTCTTTCTAAATATAGTATCTGGTTCATCGCTCAGCGTATCATGTACATATCATTGAATGAGTGATTATTTAAAAATAATCAATACAGAGACCCTCTACTGCAATAACCCCAAAAGATACCACAAACAAATGAAGTCTTCTTGATCCGACATGTTGCAAATAGTGTCAGACTATGAATCCCGAAGACCCCACGTCGTAGGCTCAAAGAACCATAGAAAATAGAACCCATGATAGACCTAACGACCCTAATGTTAACCAATGTTTCCCAACCATGTTTGCTCCTGACTACTATGTACCCGCAATATAGCATCTTCTCCGTTGCTCCCAAATCAACCAGCAATACGCCTTACGAAACCACGGTGTTGTTGAATACGTGCGTACCACGCGCAAAAACATTTCAAACCTGACCTCTGCTACGTAACAATATGCCAAATAATGCCAGGTCATAAGTAAATGCAGCAATTTAGTATCACTCTGCGCAAATAATGTAAACTCACGATCAAATACTGCAATAGTTTGCTGTGGTATGGCATGACGTTAACCGTTTATCTGGGCTCACTGCCCGGTCTAGGAACTCCGTATTACGCACACCTTACCCCCCATCATCCCCATAATCATAATGCCCATTCTCAAACATAATATCCTCTACGTATCACTACAAGAAGTATACAGAATGCGTGCATGCTGTATCCAGCGTTGGCCGCAGACAACACTGCTGAATTTTTATAGCATTTCGTCAAGCGGTTACGTGTTTCTTACGATTACATCATTTCAACCAGAGTGGTATACTGCGTGTACACACACACAAAACAAATGATAACCCCACACAATAATTGTCTCGTACCGTGGTGTTTGATATCCGGTAAATGCTCTAGTTTAAATCACTCGCTGCCTCGTGAGTACTTGTCAATGGATTCGGCACAGCAGAACAACAGTTTATCGGCACGAACGCAGTTATAGCTTTCAGATAAAACGCAAAAGTCAAAACGTCAAAGCAAGACAAAAACTCTTATCATATTATCCTTGCTCTCAAACGAAACACAGAGCAACTAAAAGACCATCAAATGTAATGACTACCTGGTATTCATTTAAAACCTGCTGTATGTAGACAGGGATTTCCTCCAATCTCCTCGAACGATGATTTCTACATGTCTCGTAATCGAGTTCTCCTCGGCCTGCTCCTCCTGCTTCGCCCGTGCTGCGCCACCGACCTCAAGACGTGACCAAACACCTCACCAGTGACTCGCCTTGCTCGGCCAACCCCCTTCGTCCTCCTCTTCCTCCTCCTGAACATCCAAGCCGACTCACCAGGCCATTCAGGCGGCGGTGACGCCTGCTCAACCACCACCCCCAGCTTCGGTTCCAGGCCCCCCACGTGTTCCTCTTCCTCATTCCCCACCAGATCCCGTATCCCGTCGTCAGGCCAGGCTGGAGGTAGTGGCTCCGCTGCTGCTGCTGCTGCTGCTCCTGCTGTTGCTGCCGCTGCGTGTCCGTCTCTCCCGGCACCGGCCTCTGCTCCTCCTGAACTCGGCTTTGTTCCTCCTTCCAGCAATCCCCATCATCCAAGACCTCACCACCCAGCAGCCTCCACCGGTTGCCCCTTGCTGATCTCCCTCCAACTCGACTTGCTGAGGTCGCAGCGGCTCCGCCAAAGTTCCCGCTATAGCGTTCGTCGTCATGTCCATCTGCACGAAATGGTCAGTGGATGAGAAGTCGCTGCTGCTAGGCTCTTTGACCTGGGCTTGCGTCCTCTTTCCTCCTGCCTTCTCTTCTGCACGGGTTGCGTCGTCTGCATGTTACTGGGCGTGCTGGTTGGCCGCTCTCTCTTTGAGTTCAGAGTGGTCGATGTGGGCGTGCGCGGCTTGCTCCCTTGCTTGAGCTTCGCGCGCCATTTTGCTGGCTGTCCATTCCCGCTGTTGCTCATGTAAGCGGGCGCACAAGGGATCATCGGGATGGGGGGTATGAGCATACTGGTTGGCTGCTCGCTGCTGCGGCTGGAAGAATTTCTTCTTGTGCTGCTTGTGTTGCTGCTGCTGCTGCTGCTGCTTCTGTTGAAATAGTTGCTGCTGCTGGAAGTAGTAGTGGTCGTGGGGGTGCTGCTGCTGCAGCCCCTGCTGCTGCTGCTGCTGCTGCTGCTGATGGTGGTGCTGGTAGTGGTGTTGCTCCTGCCATTGCTTTTGCTGCCGCTACTGATGCTGCCGCAACTGATGCTGCTGAGCCCCGGCATGCATCCCAGCTAGAGCTTCTAGATCCCAAACTTCCTTGGCAGTCCAATGCCCAAACCTAATGTCGGCCCTCCCACGGTGCCGTTATTCCTGTGCGAGAATTGTTGTCATCCAGGGCAGCTCTTCGGCCACGACGAAGCCCACCATGGTGTGCAAGACCTAGACGCTCGCCGGCTCCCCCTCTGTACCAGGCATCAAAATCGAACTTATACTAGTATGTTGGGACAACCAGGTTGAGGGGTACTCGGCGCGTTGCCATCTTCATGAGAAGCGGCAACTAAAGATGCAGGATGCCATGAGGCAGTTGGAAAGAGAGATGGGAAATTATAAAGTATATACGACGGTACTGAGAGCAAGAGGGCCACGTTTCCTCTCGTCTCTACGACACCCGGAATCATGTCATACATAATTTTATGCAACGCTTCCGCGGAAACATAAATTTTGTCGAACTCTCCGTAGATGGATTGCAGTCACATAACTGCAACACATGGACTAATACGACAATCATACGTATCATCCATTTGCACGGCTACACCCAGCGGCTATGTCCGACGGTATAACTATGTTTGCGACTAGAAATATGTCATCACAATACCCCCCTCGTGATTCTTGACAGCACGACAATCATAGTACCAAACAACAGCCAATGCGCTGGTGTGAAATACAAACCTGGGTTAGCATGCATCCGGAAACGAGCAGTGGTTTTCTAAAACATTCGTAACTGCTGTAGAATAAATCAAGTTCTGGTATCATGAATGGATGTGGTCCATCATACCCTGGTATAAAATAATATCAGGGTACACGAGGGTGCCTGATATGTTTGTTTCGACACCACACGTCAAAGTGTTCAACTTCCACCCTCCCGACGGGGGGGGGGGGGTATCTGACACCGTCCCCTCCGCCAAACGCTATTGTAAATTATTTCTAAAACCAAACACAAGGGACAGTACACAGCCGGCCCCCCCTGCTATATCAAGCCGAGCACAGGGGACGGTAGAGAGCCGTCCTTCCCCTGCTTTATAAAACAAATAGAGAGCCGTCCATTACATAAAACCAAAAACAGGGGACGGTACAGAGCCGTCTCCCCCCCTATGTATTTAACCTGTCACAGGGGACGGTAGGGGTAGGGAACGCCCCCCCCCCTGCTTTATACAAGGTCTTTCTTATGCCTAAAATAGAACTGGGCGGTGATCTATTGGCCACAGCTACGCACTTGCAATGACGGCGACCGCAGCAGCAGCAGTGGGTGGTACAACATAAGCTTCTTCGGTCGCCAAGCTTGGGCTGCTGAAACGAAAAGGTTCCTTCTTGCTTCCTTACTTAGCATATAGATCGATAGATACCGGGCATCTTCGAGACCTACCTGTGTGTACCCTTACAACGAAAATCCTTCAAGGAAACCAACCACCAGCTGATGACGGCGCCTTGTGTCAAAGATACCTAGCCTGCTACCTGCTTCTTCTGTACATATAATACAATGACATGTATGTTCTGTACGCCACTATTGGAAAAACCGCGATCAGTATTCGACACTGTCATGTTACATCGTGGAATGCCTGGCTGGGTCGTAAAACGGTAAGACTACGCTGAACTACGAGTAGTTGTAAGTATTTTATGCTCGTTAAGCACACGGTCATGCAGTGTACACCCATGCAGCAAACCACTGCTGTGGCAGAAAAAAATGCGAGGTACATTATGTCGTACGAGGGGTATGCTATGATGTTACGTTGTTTGTTTTGATGTGAGGGTATTTCTTTGATGTCACGTTGTTTGCTTTGATGTGAGGGTACTTCTCGTGGATACAAATGTTACACAAATCTGAAATGAAAAGCAAATCGGATAAAATTGTTTTTTTTTCCCTCAAGGGGGGCGGTAGTTAGGTGTATGCGATCCGAATCCCCGGGCGCCCCTGGGGTACAAGTACACAACAACTACCTGCTGGTGCTAACTTGCTCAAACACACCAGGTATCAATCAGCCAATACGACAGAATCACAGAAAACAAAACAAGTCGAAAACCACGCCATAATATTTCCGGACGAACAAGGCTCCTCCTGACGGCAGCGTCTTCCCAGGGTCAAGCGGGAACGTTCTCTCTCCAACCCTGTTCCCATCCAATCCCGTGCTACTGCAGCTGCTGCTGATGTTGCTGCTGCGGTTCTCCTCGTCCTGAAGCTCCGCCTTTTGCCATCCGTTATCAAACTCCCCCCCAACCGCATCAATCTCATCTTCCCGGCAAATCGGCATCAAGCTAGCCCTTCGCCCTGGATCAACCGGGTACGTGTAGGCTCCATGCTGACCCAAGCTCGTCGGTGCTCCACCGCCCACACCGTCCCCCTCAAACAAACGTTACGCCACCGCCGACAACGGCCCCTTCCCAAGGCGTCTGCTATGTCGGCACCCCCACACTTTCGCTGCTGCTGTTGCTCGACGCGTAGACGGTGGGCGCGGCTCCAGCATCCCCAAGCTCCACCACCCCAGCCTCGGCACCACTAAGCTCAACCACGTCAGGCTCAGCATCACCAAGCATCACCATGCCCGTCTCCTCAGGCTCCACCTGCTGCTGCTGCTGCACCTGCTGCTGCTGCTGTACCAAACCCGCAGGTGGCGCAAGCGTTACACCAGCATCACCTAGCATGCCCATTTCCATTACATCTTGGTAGCTAGCTGGGCCCGATTCCTCCCCCTGCTTTCTCGGCCTTCTCGAAGACGACGTCGGGCAACAATTTTCATTCTTGCGCCACTCCTCGCTCGGCTGGTTTCGCCGCTATGGCTCCTCCCACCGCATTCTCTGCATGCATCTTTAGAAAGAACGCTTCGCGTTCCACGAATTGTAGGTATTTGAACACGATCCAGCAGGCCTTGTGCTCGATGCGAAGGCCTACCTCCCACTGCTCCACGTGAAGTCCTACCATCGCTTGCTCTAGTCTACTCTCCAAATCAAACCAAATACGGGCCAACTGGCCCTGGCTCACCATCTCTGCCTCCAATGATTTCCTGGCTGACCTTTGGGCTGATTCCCTCGCCGTTCTCGCGGCATCCATTTTCTCATCTCCCCAACATAATTATATCCCGTCCGTAGCTTCGGGCGGAGACACGAGTTGGAGTACCCTGCTGTTAGACGGGTCCAGGGTAACCCTGTGGCGTACATCGATGCCGTATGAAGTCGAAACGTGGTATACACGTGAGCTGAACCGGTCAAAACAGCCCAACACACTCAGAACAAAGAACCGACCAGTATCGCGATGTCCCCGATTCCACCAACATACACGGGTGAGCCGTACCAAGCTTGTTACAGACTCCACCCACTCACATCAATACAGGCAGTATAATCGTTGTATCACATACCCGGGTGGTATCGAAGCAACATCAGCGACTGACCTCGAAGAGCAGCTTCTCCAGATCAATCAATACCTTATTGCTATAATGCCTCGCCACATAATTGAAAAACCCATAATTCATGAAGAAAAACTATATTGCTATCGGCATATCATGGAGAAAATATATGTTAATGTGTACTGTATTTTAAAGTAAAGACACCACGTATCGGGTAGGTGACAATATATATCAAAGGACAAAATTCGCAAGCGTGTATCTGACGAACTATAGCTAGAACCTATAGCACAGAAAAAAATAGCCAAACATGTAGGGCTGGGCACTGGCTGGCTTGCTTAGTCAGTAGCGACTATACTGTCAAAACAATCTATCACACAGGTGGCCGGGACCCCCCCCTTGCACAATGTGGGCGTAAAACAATCCTTGTGGAAAAATTACATTCTGTACTAAACGCCACAAGCTGTCGACAAACCTGTTTGTTTGGTACATCTGATGGTGTACTACATAGTGCAATGTCTCGACAAGGACTGTTTTTACGCCCACATTGTGCAAGGGGGGGGGTCCTGACCACCTGGGCAGTATACTGGATTGCAGCAGTATACTGGCCGAGCGAAGCGAGTAACGTCGATCGTAGCTCGGCCATTCGACCCCCCCCCCCTCCCCTGGCTGGTGAGGGGGGTGAATGTATACGCGTTTTCGCTTCATTTCCTTTAACGATCGGGGCTGAAAACTGCGTTGGCCGGGGGTGGTTACGGTCATCGACAGGGGAAAAAAACAAGAGAGAATACGAACAAGATATGCATGCAACGCGTGGCAATAATGTGACGATCTTCATATGTTTGGTGTTCGCGCAAGTACAGATCATAAGGGAATATGATGTACTGTACCATGTACGTAAGGTTCCTTCATCGCTCCTACCCTTGGGAGCAAAATGTAGTATGCAGGCTCTCACAAGCAAACGAAACACAAGAAATCATGAACAAGTAACGAAAACGAAACGAAAGGAAAACCCCAAAAGACGAAGGAACGTGACCCTTGCAAGAAACGTCTGCCCGACCGAGTTGCTCTTACTCTACACACAGCTTGCAGATCGCATAGCATTGGAGTTGCGTCTGATCGTACGTTTAGGACCAGTTTCAGACGTCGGGGTAGGCTCGGAAGGGCTTCGCTTTCTTCTTCTTAGCCGCCTTCAGCCTTGCTTCCTTGTCGACGCGCAGTTTGTTAGGCGAGATTTAAATCTCTACTACGGGAACATGTAGGAGCCATCTCCGTATTTCAGTTCAGGTTAGAGAAAAAGTTTGGGTTAACTTTAGGGGTAGAGTTACGGTTAGGTTCCAGTCTTTAGTGCTGTTAGAGATAGAGTGACCGGATTTGAAGTGATATATTATCGAACGAGGCTAATAACGTCATGAAACGAGGTTAATAACCTTTTGGAATGGATCGTTTTGGGGCTCTCTCTGTAAACAGGGATAGCAGTGGTGGCACCGACGTGTCTGTAAAAACCACTTGTGAAGAAGAAGAAAATACCACGATAGGAAAGGCGCGTATGTGGCCACATGGAGAGAAGAGAAGAAAAAGAGAAAGTGGGAAAAGACAGGAGAAGTCAGGAGAGATCGAGGTGGGCGCGCCCGTCACCTGATCCTTACGAACAATGCCCATGCTACGGGCAGATGAACTCTACGGGATGTCGTACTAGCCGACAGTCCGTCAATGTTGCCTGTACCATCATATGCAACGTCCCCGTAACGTTCTATATATCGTTCCTTGGTACTTACGGTGATAAGCTAGTCACACTTGAATATACAATATACCGACGGAAAGTAACAATTCTAGTTTCCCCCCGTATCGGATTGGTCCGCATCTAGACTAAGACCCTTGCTGTAGGTGTACTCAGGGTAGTGGCTGCAAATGAACTAGATACTAGTGATAGTGGCCTGCAAAGTCCCTCTTTCAATACGCCCTAATGATGAGAAGTCGGTAGCCAGAGGAACCTGATACTCAAATACTAAACCTAAACGCTACGCCATATTCAGTTCTGTGTATGAACAACGGGAATATGGTATTAACCATGTTACTCAGAGAATCTAAATACTGCTGGATAACCACATATTCAGACCTGTGTATGAACAGCGGCGATATGGGTGTTACCGTGCTACTCAAGGAATCAAAAGACAAATTAAATGGAACAACATATTCAGACTTGTCATATGAACAGCTGTAATAATGACGGAATCATGTAACAAAACACGCTTGGTGTAATGGCCAGCGAGAAATGCTCCAGAGAAGAAGCGCAAATCAGTCTGCTGGGCGTTCAACGCGCGCCCTGGACTGATACCTAGAGCTAGATGAGACCTAACAATATACTTCGAAGTACACAACTGTGAAAGCTGGTCCAGTCCTGCAGCGAAAAAGAGTATTGTTCAGTTTTGTGTATGTGCGTACGTTCTCCAAAGAAAGATACGAACTCTAGGTAATACATATATCAATCGTACAGCAATAGACAATGCGGATAGTCATTGCACAAAATATTAAGCCCATGATGATGTTTTGTTGATTAGCGATTTATATCGCAGAACAAGAACTCGTCAGAAATTATCTGCTGTACGGTAAGCACGTCCCCTTAATGTGACCCTAGAACAAACAAGAAATCGAAGAAATTTCTACAAGAAAGTGTGGACGTATTAGTTTTCGTATATCCAGCTCTATACTGAAATGTGCATAGTATCACATCCGGTTCAGTTAGTCTGTGCTAGCGTTAATGATACGTACTCACTCAAAGAAAGCCTACTAACAGAGCCAAAAAACACTCAAACTCAAAAGAATATGTACTGGTGTAAAAGTAAGTCAGTACACAGCAAAACCTGTGCTAGTATCAATATGCCATTGAGTCATGTTAGCTTGAATGACACCTCAGCTTGATACTCATACTGTACAGCAGTGTCAACGGAGGAAACAAAATGCGTTGTAATAAACACGAACACCCGAGAAATACAGTAAGAAAATCCTATAAAGACTACTGGTATCTCCTTGCGTTAAAGGTGCCCATGCTTCCCTGGCAAAAGCTGCTGTGTTGTACTTGAAGAAGCTTTGATCTTCGTGTTCATGCTGCTTGTATCATAGGTATGATGAATGATGTGCCCGTAGATATAAGACCGTGAAGTGCTGCTGCTGATGATGAAGATGGTGATCGAGTAGACCTGATTATGATATTTCTGTCTGATGCCGTGATGTACCGTATCCCATCCAGATTGATCTATTCTTACCGCTTAAATATTCGGCGCAATGTAACGGTTCATCCACGAAAGACGAATGCAACAAAACAATTTCGAACTCCAAAATGAAGCAGTATCTCGCGTGACTGGGAAATATGATTTTCGTCCACCGGTGAAGGCTCGCGAAGTATTTGGCTAGTCCAAATTGTAGTGGAGCTGTTGGCTGCCATGTCCATGGTGAAGGTCTTGGTGCTGGTCTCGCTGAGATAGCTGCCACATGAGAAGCAGATGGCCATATGCTCCTCGCTGGTGTGAAGATCAATGCCCTAAATTGAGATGTTCGGATTACTTGCTTGGAGTTTTCCCGGGCGTACAACGATACTTTACCCCAGAGGTAAGCCAGAGTTGCCATTGTTCGACGCTGCTCAAGATACTGCTTGCTGTAGATGTTGTCCTGGTAGTTGCAGTCGGGGTGGCAGAGGAACCCGACGTAGCTGTGGTAGTTGCGGCAGATATTGCGATTAACACAAGAAGAAAAACGTATAGTAGCTGTTGTACTCGAAGATGGTAGGTGCTGCTGTCGTACGAGTAGTTGCTCTGATAGTAGCGGATGAAGCTGATGTTGTCGATGGTAGTGCTGGCTTGAGCATTTCTATTGACGTTGTGTTGACCTGGTTGACAGAGATGAAGGTGGCGGCAATTACAGTGTTGTACGTCGTCCATAAAACCGTATACGCTCTGCTGTCGTGTTAGTTTGTTTTGTGCAAGTTACAGCAATACTGTTTTGTCTGCAAGGAAAGCTAGTTCCTCATCAATCATTGCGAGCAGAGCAATTTTGATGTCGATGACCTGGCTTGTAGTGGTAGTGCAAACCGGTTGCAGCTTCTCTACAAACGTTTAACGCCCCTTCGCTTTGAACGAAGGCCCGTAATTACGTTTTTGATGTTGAGAATATGCTATCTTCGGAGTCTGAATACGTAGCTCACGCTTTGCAGGAGTGACAGCAGTTACTGGAAGAAAATCAGTTTTCGTTCCTCCGATTGAGCCTGACACTAGCCTCGGGCGTACTAGAGTAAAAGCAGTTGCTGGAGGTGAATACCGTGTTCATTATCGGCAGGATTGCCAGTACAGGCAGGAGTGCCAGTATAGGCAGGAGACAATTCCTCCGATGCTACGCTGACTAGCGAGTTGGTCCGGGACCTGACGCTGCACGTTACAGCTGTTTGGTCGTTTCGTCTTATTATGTAACATTGCACAAGGACAAACACTTGTATCATATGTACTTCGCACTACTAGGTAGCAAGAAGAAACGGTTTTAACGACGACTTCGTGCGTGTTAAAGAGCGCGAAACAAGACTCCATACTTGCTACACGCGTTGATAACGCGAGACATCTCCTAACCTGCTTCTCGCGTAGAGCGTGAAAGCAAAATCCTTACCTCCTTCGCGCGTGAAAGCGCCAGCAGTCTCTGATATTTTATATCCCTGAGATACTTAACGTCCGTGTGATGCCTCGATGTCGAGGCTGATCTTGGTTTTTGATGAAATTGTTCCGCACTGTAGAAAGCCCAGACCATTCTTCGAACTTCTCGGAAGAGCGTGACATACTCAGCGAGACGCCGTTGCTTGGTGCCAGTCGATGTGTAGATCAAACGGCGAGGCTCAAACTTTATGGAATGAAGCTGATAACCTCATGGAACGAGGCTAATAACCTTATGAAATGTATCGTGTCGAAGCTCTGTTTCTGTGAAGAGAGGTGGCAGAGGTGGCGCCGAAGTGTCTGTAAAACTCACTTGTGAAGAAGAAGAAACTACCTCGTTTGGAAATGCGCTTATATGGCCATAAGAAAAGAAGAGAAGAGAAGATATAGTAGGAAAAGACAGGAGAAGTCAGGAGGGATCGAGATGGGCGTGGCCGTCACCTGATCCTCACGGAACAATGCCCATGCTACGGGCAGAGGTACTCTACGGGTTGTCGAACTGTCGTACTGTACCGTTCTATGCAACGTCCCCGAACCGTTCTATGTAACGTTCCATGGTATTTATGATGATAAGCTAGTTACACTTAAATGTACAATTTACCGACGTGAAGTAACAATCCTAGTTTCCCCGCAAATCTATTTATCCGCGTCTAGGCTAAGACCCTTACCGTAGTGTACTCAGGGTAGTGACTACGAATTAATTAGATAGTAGTGATAGTGGACTGCAGAGTCCATATGCCAATACTATCCGCTTAGGGTTTCGCGTTTGTTTACCACAAAAGACACTGACTGCTGCAAGACTCAACTGTCGTTACGGGTTGGCTTGTGAGAGTTGGTTGGTGGTCTGGAGAGGATGAGTTCGGCGGGAAAAGGCGAAACCCAAGGAAGGCCTAAACCCCTGGGATGGATCCCAAATGCCCCCGTCATCGTGATTTAAATCCCGCCCGCATAGTCGTGGTTATGAGGTCCCCTCTCCTCTCTCCTCCTGAACGGAATTTGGTGGGTTTCCGTATTATGATACGCCGTGTTCCTTGGACGTACGTAAGATAAACCTACTGGCGGATATACTGGCCGGGTCTATTAGTATGTTACTACTGCTGTGCCAGTGCCCAGCCCTACTGAAATGTGTATCATGGACATCCTGAGTAGGAGTTACAGGTTATTCTGGTAAGGATCTTCAGGCATTGCTTTTCTCGATAATTGTATAGCGTGGCCTGCACTTCGGAATCATGGTCCGCAGTTCAGAATACATTCAAAAGCGGTGCAGCTGCGTTTCTCGCCCGTTTTGGGGCCGTTTTGGGTCTGGTTTGCGGTCACGGTTAGGGGTTGGGTTGGGTCTACGCTAGGTTGAGCCTCCTCGGGTTTTCGCCTAAAAAGTAAAAAAAAAAATATTTTCGGTGTTTGGAGCCCAAACACAATGATTGTGCAAAGACCCGAAACATAAACGGTTTGGAGCCTGGTTTTCGGGGACGGAGCCGTTTTTCACCCCCCCCGGACAATGCTGTTTTTATGCATTAACCCGTTTTCAATGGCATAGCGTGCAGAGGGGTTGCTCAGCACGCGGGTCCCAGTGACACCCGCTCTGTCGGGTCTACAAATATATACACAGCATAATATGCAACCGCCGCCGCCAAGGCCTCGCCTGACAGAGCACGCCCTGAGTTGGAAGATTTCGTACGTACGACTCGGCGAGAGAGCAATGAAATGGCTTGTAATAAAGTAGATAAGGCACCCCTGCTCGAAAGACGAGATTGGCGACAACGAAATCGACCGTCCGACAGACTAGGCAGTTGACGGCAATGTATCCTCGTGCGAAAGGACTATGACTAAGGTGTCGAACTAAGACCTCGACACAGTACAGATTATTCCATGGCCGAACGAGAGCGCCGTTCTGCCCTCACGACACACTAAACGTAGGCACATATACACTCGTATAGTTGCCGTGTTCGTACTCGACGGGACTCGCTTGTTCTGGTTGACGACTCGGCGACGGCGAAGAAGCAGGCATGGTAGATACTCTGGATTCGTTGTGGACGGCGTGTTTTTTTGTGTGTAGTGGGTTGAGCTGTGTTGTTGTTGATACTGGCAGTGTGGTCCTTGCATGTGACGCCTCAGGCGGAGGCCATCAACAGTGAGTCATTCCAATCCAATTCAATATGCTTGTAGACGCCGTGTATGCGAACATACCATCACAACGAGTTGACGAATCGGCACCATCGAGCATTCCATCCGAAACCAAAAGCTGTGAGCTACACCAAGGCTCGACCGCGCTGTGGATGTCTAGGTCCGAATCACACTGCTGGAGTTCTGTGCGTTTTCTATTTTTTTGATGCGACGCCAGTCGGTACGGATGTTATGTTAGGGACGGTGAGATGCGGTTTGGATACAACTGGAGACAACTGCGCGGCAACGTAAGTACTCATGCTTCGAAAGGCTCCCCGGGTGTTGACGAGAGTCAAACTGTTAGGAGGGTGCAGAGGTTTCATTTGTTTTAATGGGGGGGTGCGATTTGGTGACAAAGGCAGCACGGATGTGTGCATGACGTCTATACGTACCGGAACTTTCCCTGCGCGGTGACGATCAGGATGCACCCCCTGATGCCTTCCAAACCTATCACAATGTTCCAGGCACTATAGCGGAACGATGGCGACTCAGCTAAATCGGTAAGTACCTGTCCGTGACAGCTCTACAAAAATCAGAGGTTATCACGGTTTGGTGCGGCTTGGTGCGGTTTGACGGAACACCGCCGAACCGCACGGTTCCGCCTTTTACAAAACCGCATCGAACCGCCCTGCACGATCTAACAAGTTGTGGCCCTCACCAAACCGCACCGCACCGTTCAAAAGAAGCAAATCCATGACGAGCCGCACCGTCGACTCTCACACAAATAAAAACCGTGAAAAGTCAGCGCCTTTACAATTAAGTTATTTACTATATTGCAGGTACGGTACGGTGCAGGTTTGACCGCTTTTAACCGAACAGTAATACAAACCGCACCGCGCCGAACCGTACCGCACCGAACCGCACCGTACCATTTCCTAGCAAGAAAAATAGCACCGCACCGTTTGATTCCGACAATAACAACAAAACAGAAGCACCGCATTTCTGTTCCACATCGTGAAAAGCTTCGAAATAAATGCGCTGTCCTGTAACATCCCTGCGTTTCATCAGGTGTGATGTGTGCGAACGCTACGTGAAAAAAAGATTAATCGCGGCGAGCTGGGGACCGCGAATTATTTCCAAAGATGATTGTATTTATCGAATATAGTATACCTGCACCGACACTCGAGCCGGTCAGTGGCGACGTCGAGATGCTACTCGGTCGAGAATACCTATACGGAAGCAGTCGCGAAACGCTCGCATCGGAATTCGAGCTGACTCCACGAAGTACAGACAATTCACGACGAACAATAAGAAGCAGAATCCACGAATACCAAGCTGGTTCGACCGTCTTGCTCCAGCTCACCGGAATATGCTTGGAATTAACATCCTGCTCTAACCTCATCCTATGCCAAGCTCCTCCCGTAAGGCCGCCGTACGATCGAAAATGCGATGCGATCCGTATATTCGACATATATAATACTGTACGTAGAGAAGGCATCAAACGAGGGCACTTTAGTTGAGGACGCCTTAGCTTAATGCGCCCCGGGAATTCAAGGTATTTCGAGAGCTGGAGTGCCCCCGACGACATGACGGGTGACAACATGCGCGATGACGGCGACCGTAGATAACTGCACCTGACAAGGTTGTCTACGGCATCTGCTGCCTGGGCGGGTGCAGAAATTCATTACAAATAATTAAATACGCTTCGTTTCAAAATATGACCCCGAGCAGTGTGGCACACTTACAGTACCACGTTGTCCACGTCTAAACCGACGTGTATGTTCATGACGGGGTTTGGCGATGACATATTTTCCTGGTACCTGTAGAATGGCGTATACAGTAAGTAGGGTGAATACAGCCGGCTTGGTACACAGGCGGAGAACAGCAAACCCAAAAGCAACCCATACTATCGAAAAACTGTTCGACGGCACCCAGACAGGGGGCACAGTTGACCGGAGCCGGCCGCTTATCGTGCGAGATGCAGTGACCAGTGAAAAAGAGAAATGCATCGATTTATCCCCCCGACGATTTGTCAGGTCGGCGCATCCGCAAGACTACACCATATACAAGAAAATAATAACAACAAGAACGAACCTCGACATACTGTTTACGGAGAGCCAGGGCCGTACCCTACCTGGTAGACAGCAGGAGGGCAATACGATCACACAGGCAAACGGGGTGGCACAGCCGGCCTGGGCCGGCGGCCCGACGTGCGAGATGCACCGCCCAACGAATAACACCAACATTACCACCAACATCAACCGTAACAGTGCCGTCAACGCTAACTGCTACGACAACATTGTTTCGTGGTACATATATACACAGCTTGATAGGTAGGTACACATGTATCAGTACGACGTGAACCATTCATAGCATTTTGACAAATCACTATACACGCCGGTAGCACAAAGCGAGTGCAATAGTGCAACTGCTTCTCTGGCCCTCAACTAAATATACAAAGTCACAACATAAGCGTGCCGGCAGTCGGAATATGAAACACGCTCACAACACACCGTACATAGCAGATTTAGCGCCTCCACCGCGCTACTTCTTGTTGTCCGGGCCAGATGAGTTATCGTACACCGACGCCGTCGCGGTACTAAGGGTTGCACCTGAAGGTTACCAACAGCCTCCTTCGAAGTCACCATCGTACAGAAGAACTAGAAAGTATTTTCGTTACCTCCAAGCTGGGTAAGGTTTCAAGTCATTGTAGTAGTCTCCCGATAGGGTAGAGGTGAGTCGAGGACTGAGCTCACTCGCATAAGAACTCAAGGTTTACCAAGAAGAATGCCAGCCAAGTATTAGGTATCCCGTAATAGGCCAGTAGCCCGAACCGGCACGAAGCTAATACGAAACTGCCATACTGAAAATCCAAATCAACACCCTCCCGGATTCTTCACGAGACAGTCACGAATAAATAATGAACTCAATTCCTTCACCAAAAACAACAAATATGGCAAGAGAAAACTCATCCTCAAGAGCGAAGACCTCTTCCATACTCCACCTTACGACTATTGTAATCACAAAAAGAGAGTACAACAGCCGCGCCAAACTGAGAAAACCTAAGGCGAACATACGATGCCAGAGATCGCGAGGAACCCCGTTCCCCCGGAAAAAGTCTCCTTTTGCCCCATACTCCCGTCATAGATTCTCAGATCATAACGGTAAAAGCGAGATAGCATACGTTATGTTCCGCAAACAAAGACTTAATCCAACGCTACAAGATGTCCGAAATAACAGTCGCTACCGGGTAGCTTCTAGTAACGTCACATTCTACGAAAACAAAATTTTGATTGACAATTGAATCCTGCGTACAAATAAATTCTTCATCCGTTCCTACGTGATTCCACCGTGATGACCAGACCCACCCCCCCCGCCCCGTAACGTTGCTGGACCTTCGGAAGCTCCAGGCTGGCGTAACATTTAGATCTGCGCGCTCCATGACGTCTTCGGCTGTTACCCTGCTGCTGCTTCTCATGGAGTGCGTGCGGACATGCCGCTCGACTTGTTCCCTGGACGAAACCCCATCGTCATTTGGTACTGCTGCAGACAGTCCACGATTTTCGCACGCCCGTTCTCTGGCACCGTTATTTTTTAGAGCAGCAGAATGCACGCGGCTGTTTTGCCGCGCGACTTTGCCCCACCTAACGCCCCCCGGTAGGGTGCACACGGCTGGCGGCCGTGCGACCTCTCGCTGAATTCGCAATCAGAGATGTACCCTCGCTGAGCGATAGCCCCATATATGCTGCCTCCATAACCATTGCAGTGGCGTGCGTACAGAAAACAAATGTCGTACGACTTGAAGTCCCCCGCTGAAAACTCACGGCGGGGGTGCCTACGGCTGTACTTCTGCCATATGGGTTTTGGCTGCTGCTGTAAATCCCCCTCGCCGCTGAATACGGTGGGGGTATCCAAGGTTATACTTCCATAGAGAAAAGCTGCGGCTACTCCCTGCCTACGGCAATGCTACACCTCAGGGCTTTAGCTATAACTGCTTCACAGCAATAGCTGTTCCCTAAAAACGACGTCGCCACCACAACATCATCTGTGGGGTCTTCCACCACCATATACACAGCTCCTTGTTCACCACCTGGGTCTCTCCTCGCTCCGTGCATATATGTCAGTATGAGTTCACTATCTGTCATAACCACCCACGCATGAGGCCTCCAGAGTGCAGGTCGAAAATACAAAATAAAGTATCACGACTCGACTTGTTGGATATTATATATAACTCTTCGTACCAGTCTATGAAGCCACGTGTCTGTAGAACTAGTTTGACCATCGACCCCAGCAGACCATCAGCCATGTAAGTCAGAAGACAACTCGCCTATGAAGCTGCCCTCACAGCTCCCTTTTCCACCAACGAAGAATTCCGACGATAGCGGTACAGCATTCCTCCCTGCCATACCAGCGGTGGCTGTCTCTTTCTGCCCGCCGAGCACCTCCTTGCGCCTTGCTGCCCGTCTCCGCTGATCTCCAAAACGGCTGACTCTAGAGCACAGTCCCTCCCACCAAGCTCGCTGCGAGAGTTTCCGTACTGCTTCCGATCGCCTGCGCTTTCGTTCCTGTAGCTTGTTCGAGAGCACGGCCCTGTACCAATACTCAGACCCATATATCTCCCCTGAGGCTAGACCGAATTTGTTTGTCTAGAGTGGTGGTTAGCTCCAAGCTGGGTAGGTTTCAAGTCATTGTATTAGTCTCCCAACCACAAGGTACAGGGTAGAGGCAATGTGGAGGAGTGACCTCCCTCGCATAGAACTCAAAGTCTACCATAAAAAATGCCAGCCAAGTACTAGATATTCCATAATAGGCCAATAGCCTGTACCGGCACAAAACTAATGCGAAACTGTCATGCTGAAAATCAAAATCAACATTCTTCGTATTGTTGCTTAGGCATGTTGACTCATGCTCGGAATATTCCACACCATCCGTTCCTTTTCTTCTTGTTCCCTTTTTTGATATACTACGTATATACATATTGTAGTAGTGTTACAGCGGGCCGACAGGCGCCAGGAGAATACGTCGACGCGCAGTGCCTGTCCTGACCAGCGCTGTGAATAGGGGTCCAGTGTAAGCTGGGATTAAACTGTATTAGGTTTCCTGCTGCAGCGATGGAGGTTTATGGCATTTCCCGCTAGGGAAACGCCTCTGGTCCTACAGGAAATCTCTAAAACACCAAAGGATCAACAACCTGGTGTTAGTCAATGCCACCAAGAGAGCAAAATACGTGCGAAGACAAGGAATCAGTGATACCAGCCGCATATCAGGCCCACAACCCGTGGGCACTGCTGTCCCCATCGTGTCCGTTACCGTGCTTGCCCCTTCGTGGGTCGTCCGCATTGTACCTGCTCGAGCCCCACTCCACCTATGACGGAGCGCAACTCCCTCCATCTTGTACTGCACCACGAACACAACAACAAGCGGTAAGCCAGTCTCGGATAGCTGTAAGGAGCATGGCCCCTTTCAGGGTCCACGCTGAACACCTCCTGTTTCATGGTGAACCCAGGGAGATACGAAACCCCAATCTTCAGGACCTTTAAGAGATCGCCGTTTCACAGTATCTAGGACGGCCGTCTTAACCTACAGAACAGAAAGGGACAAAATATACCTCTACTGTAGTGCGTACACAGTGTGGCCACGTCACACGACGAGGGACTGGTAAACCTCCCTGTAGTTCCCGTGAAATGTGAGGTGGGGCCCCCGTCCTCAGATGCAGGTGGAGCAGGAGGAAAAGCATCTCCTACAGAGCTTTTACACGAATGAATACAGACTCCGATCGTGTTACAAGGTATGATGCGGCGACGGACGGAGGAGGAAAGCTGAAGAAAGTGCGAGGGTCAGGACCGCGGCTCTTCTAACCATAGTCCAAGGTCAGCACCGCGGAAAGGAGGGGCGCTGCAACATTGGACCGACGACGACGGACGGAGGAGGAAGGCTGAAGAATGTACGTGGACCAGGACCGACGATCTTCGTCGCCGTCCAAGGTCGGCGTCGCCGAAGGAGGAAGGCTGCCACATCGGGCCGACGGTGATGGGCCGAGGGGGAAGGCGCACGCGCTGTTTTACCGGAATATGGCCGGGATGCCCGTTTGGTACCGATGCGCACGTGAGCCGGGCTGGGGAGGTATCACAGCGACGGGGGTGCCGACGAGGAATAAGGGATCGGTTCGCCGCCGCAATGGGCGTTTGGCACTGACGCTCAAATGCGCCGGGCTAGGAGGCTGTTGCAGCGACGGGGGCGTCAAGGAGAAAAAAGCCGCACCTGACGGCAGTGAAGCCCGGCCTGGGCCGACGATGGTTATGCCCCGGAAAGGAAATGTATTACAACGCCAGGACGACGAGACATTATGGAGGAGGAAGGCGCCCACGCTGTCTGCGGGATCCCCGCTTTGTGCCGACGATAGTTATGCGTCGGGCAGGGGGGGTGTTACAGCGGGCCCACAGGCGCCAGGAGAAATACGTCAACGCACAGCGGCTGTCCTGACCAGCGCTGTGAATAGGGGTCCATTGTAAACTGGGATCAAACCGTAGGAGGTTTCCTGCTGCAGCGATGGAGGTTTATGCCACTTCACGCTAGGGAAGCGCATCTGGTCCTATAAGAATTCCCTACAACACCAAAGGGCCAAATACCTAGTGTTAATCAACGCCACTAAGAGAGGAAAAAAATTGCAACGACAAGTGATTAGTGATACCAGCCATGTCAGGCCCACAACCCGTGGGCACTGCTGTCCCCATCGTGTCCGTTATCGTGCTTGCCCCTTCGTGGGCCGTCCGCATTGTACCTGCTCGACCCCCACTCCAACCATCACGGAGCGCAACCCCCTCCATCTTGCACTGCATCACGAAAACAACAACAAGAGGTATGCCAGTCTCGGATGGATGTAACGAACATGGCCCCTTCAGGGTCCGGGCTGAACCCCTCCTGTTTCAGTACCTGGCGCTTGATTTTGTTTGTGTTCTGTTTTGCTTTGCTTCGGTTTGCTGTATTTCATAGTTTTATATGTTTGTATACGTTATGTATTCTTCGTTTCAATAATGTAGCTGGGTTGCTGACGAATGTATGAGACCTTGTAATCGTCGTATCCCTTAGATAGGATGACAAGGCAGTACGCTCTCCAACCCCCTTGCTGCATTACGTTGTGCGAGATATGTATTATCTCTATGAGTTAGTTTGGTACCACAGAGGGACACGTGCTACGATAGAGGTAGAATATTTTGCACACCCTAGACAACAGGCTTTGACCATTTCAATTCCAATAAAATATGGTGCAATACTCGAGTCTATTATCGTCGGTATAGGGTATCGATTGACATGTTTCTCAATCTACTGTCGTCGGTAATGGAACGATAGGTTGTTTTCGCAGTCTATTGTTCGGGTAGGAATGCGCTGACGCATCTTGGTTGAAAGCTATGGTCACCGGCAATGGCTATCGATAGATAACTTGCGACAATGGGCATCGAGAGACACATTACGCAATACAATGTGGCTGACAATGGCCATCGATGGACACGGTTTACAATCTA